>JBAMJV010000796.1:0-86625 GCA_037951105.1 Echinarachnius parma
GATAGATACATACATTGCAAGCATCCTGATGGAACCCTGAATAGCATCAGTCAAGGGATACCTACACTGGGAAGCTTATTAGGGGTCCAGGGGGCGGAGCCCTCGGTAGCTTGGGATTTGTAATATCCAGATATAAAGATGTTGTATTTATATAAATATACAGTTAACTATTCTGTAGTTAGTTAGCTTTTGATTAGCTGTTTAGAAACTGGAAGATTATTAAGTGCACATTGCAAACATGTTATGAGGAGGGCTTTGTCCAAGTATGGATGAACTTTAGCCGATAGATACATAGATTGCAATCATCCTGATGGAACCCTGAATAGAATAAGTCAAGGGATGCCCACATTGGAAGGTTTTGGGGGGTCCAGGGGGCGGAGCCCCCTGAAGCTTTGGGATTTGTAATATCAGAAATAAAGATGTTGTCTATATGTTAATAGGAAATACAGTTAACTATTGAATAGTAAGCTCAACTTTAGTGAGCGAAGCGCCTACGCACAGTGGCCAAATCGCCTGAAAGTGTGCCAAGAGACAAGTCCTGATTAAAACTATTCAATGAGTACAGGGCGGGACTGGGTAAAATGGGGGCTCCATGGGGCGCATCCCCCGGAAAATTTTGGATTTGGGCAGTTTAGCACCGTCTATCAAAAAGTGGTTTAAAGAAGACTATAGTAACAACTTTCACACTATGAATGAGAGGGGGCAATGTTCCTTTATTTTAATGTTATTATATATTTTTGAACCCCAAATATTGGGGGGGGGGGGGGGGGGGGAGGGGATAATGATACAGGTCATTCCCCCAACCTGAAATATTTGGGGGGGGGGGGGTATATCCCCCTATCCCCCCGTGATCGACGCCCATGTAATATAACTAGTGTACACATTTTAACTGCCTCAAATTCAGCACACCAGAACTTTACCATCCCTTTAAAGAATACTACATATTATAAACAAACGCTAACAGAGCGTCATATGATGAACTTTTACAAATTAGTGATAATGTATCTGCTTTTGTGGTTGCAAAATAACTCTACAATACAGTAATTAATAATACTGTAAATACATCATCACTTCGAAGAATATCTTCATATAGTGATCATTTACAAAGTGATAGTGTACCTGTCTAAATGTATGTGTTCCCTGCTTCAATCTAAACAGTTTCATCCACTCCGCTAGTAGTTGGTGTAACCGTTGCGGTTCTGATCACCATTACTGCTTCCGTCATGATATTCATCTTCTATAGACGTCGTCAAGATGGTGAGGAGTTTAAAATATTGTAATTGTTTGCAACTTATTGCAACTTGTTGTAACAAATAAATCGGAGACATATTCATAATTATATACAATAAAATCAAACGATATCGTAGTGTGGCAGGTCTGATAATTTGGGACACACGAATTAGTGTCGGTACACTTTTCCTAGTTATACATTAGATTTACCCCTTTATGTTTGAAACAAAATGTCAAATAATCGTGGCTGGGACTAGAAGTGCTTCCCACACATTAACCGTAGTAGCATTGCTAGGAAAATTTGGCGGGTTTTTAATTGTCTTGAAAATCCGATAATCTCAAACGTGATATCGTGTACACATATATATTGTCCTACTAATTAAGAAAATTACATCGCTTTTATTTCTCTTCCAGGCCACAAAGAAAATGAATTGATACAAGGTATGATTTCACATCCTCCAGATAAGTGGTTATTTTGTTGTTATTATTATTTCTGAATAAATATGTAATGGTCACATTAGGTTAAGTTTGCCCTCGATGAATTATATACATATATATATATATTTACGTATATCCCTTATAAAAATGTTCTAGCCATGTGATTGGTCGAAATGCCATCACGTGTTCTATTATATTTTCTCCCATTATCGCCCAGAGAGGACACCTTTTCTGCCACGGGTAACGAACTTGTTGGCCCTGCCTACATGTAGTGTGGTATAAACAAATTTAACACGCTATGCAAATTTGGGGTTATCAAACTTTATCAAGTCTTCTTGAATTTGTTTTTAGTAAGGGCGTATTCAGTAAACATTGGTATTGTGACGTCATAATTAAAAGCCTGCGTATCAAAATGCGTGTTGGTATCAGTAATAGAATTATGAATAAACAAACCAACGTGTTAGTTTTCAACATCGCGCGCTAGCTGGTCATTCAATTTGTACAGGATAATTGTACAGTGGTCGGTCTTTCCATTAAACGTATTTGCTTTTAATAATTAATCTTGTTCATGTGCAGGATTGACAACATTAATATGAGACATTCAATCAATTGCTCAATATTCCAAACTTTTGAGCCTTTTGTGTTAGTTATAGGTCGTTTGTGATCAAAATAATATGAGGAATATAAAGCAAATAACCAAATTGCATTACTCGGGTGATGGATGCAAAACTATACGTGATCTGCGAAAGTAAGTAACTATCATGCTTCGGCTACACCTCGGCATGATAGTACCTTCGCAGATTACCTCGACACGTACAGTTCTGCCATCACCCTCCCAGTCGATGGTTATTTGCTTAATATATGTGATCAGTGAGAATGATTATGACTTTTGTTTAGAATATTCCAAAGACGCCATTTATATCGGAAATAAATGCGTCAGTGTTTGAGTCATCACGTGTTATACTTACATTATTCAGGACAAGACGATCAATTCGATGAATCCCTCCCATCGTGGGCGAGTACAACGGACGAACATGTTAGAATTAGGGGCAAGAAAGGGAAATCTCCACCGATCACTATTCTCAGACGATTTGAAAAGATCAAGGATAGATACCCGGAAAAGGTTGCACTGGCCTTCAAAGAATCGATGAATGACGAGAAGTGGCGAGAGTGGACTTATCAACAATACTGGGACGAGTGCATGATGGTTGCCAAGGGACTTTTACTGGTATATGTCTTTTGGTTATTATGTGTAATTTCAATGACAAAGAGGAAATCAAAATGAGAGTATAGCTTTAAAAGTAGTTGGAAGAAATTGGAACACGAGAATGGAGACAAATTAATGAATAAACAATATTTATAAGTAGTGAGTTACATAAGAGTCGACAAAGACAGACAGCCTTCGTGATCAAGAGATTTGGTGACATAAGAAAGGAAGATTATATAATGCAACAAAACTTATACAGTGCCATGTATTTCAGTTATTTCCTGTCTGCCCCGCACTATATAGAGCTTAAAGTTGTGAACTTGTGACTGAACTTTATCAAATAATAATGTTCACATGCACACGTATTCGTTAAGAAAATAATAGGGATATGTTTATTTAAGTTCCAACTGTTGATGATTTAACAATAGCAGAAGACCGCAAACATAGAGAAAACCTACCATCCAGTTGTGTAGGTGGTCGGCTGATAATCACATGAAACTCAACCCATAACATGTACAGAGATGGACATATTGTTTGATATTTTAGTTACACATATTATATGACCTGTAATATATTTGATATCGATTGGAATTGCTGCTTAATTTTGGATAAAACAACATTAATTTCGTAATATAATTCACTGTGCTACAAAATCGTAATGATCAATCTGTTTGTTTTGTTCAATACATTGTGTTATAATCGATTTGCAGTTATCATAGATTTAGGGACATACGTATGTTATACTCTACATATTAACATTATTCAAATCCTAAAAACTTACTTGGAACTCTATAATGTTTCTCTCATACCTTGTTATAATCACATTAACAATAAAAACACTTTACAGGTTTCGTTTTTTTTAAATATTAATTTCCATTTGGTTAAAACGATATTTACGATTAAAGCGTTCATATGTTAGACTATCTACGGGATAATTTAAGCCGTGTGCAAAGTAATCGCAATGAGTCAGTGAATATCATTTGGGTTTTTCATAATTTCTAGGCCAAAAAACGTCCAATTAATGCAAAATTTTCACATATCACATTGCGGACAGATCAGATTACACCAATACATATTTTTATTAATTACTCATCATTTTTTGCACAGGTCAATAAACTTACTGGATCCATTTAAGATAATTAGGCAATGTATTAACATTTATTTTGTATAGTGGACTATTCAATCCTGCTTGAAGATGTCATTGTTTCATCGATGTTTTATGTACAATGTATAAGTTGTTGCTGAACAATTGTAGTATTGTATGTTTTATGTGGAGTGGAGTGGTGTGGCAAGATCGGTGAGCGCGTGCATTCTGATCGTGAGACCCCGAGTTCGAACCCTGCCAACTGCCTTTGTCCTTCAGCAAGGCATTTAATCCACGTTGCTGCACTCTACCCATGTGTATAAATGGGTACCTGGTACGGTGAAAATTAGCTTGGTGCACCTATAGGGTTGCCCGCTAGTATGCTCCCCGGGGAGTTGAGAATGTGTACAATATCATTGTGCGGGTCTGAACTGTACTAAATGACCAGGGATAATAATACGCGCTTCGAGCACCTTATATTAGGTGGATATTGCGCAATATAAATATCCTATATTATTATTTTATTATTATGTATGTTCATATCAATTGGATGCTTGCATACAAACTAGCGGTTGTACTATCTGTGTGAAATTGTTTCAATTCAGCCGTCAGGCTGCTATGTACTGTTTTTTTTTCAATGAACCATTTTCAATTCAATTCAATTTGATTCAACATAATTTTATTTTCTAGCTCAACAAGCAGAGTCATCAAACCGTCGGGATCTGTGGACGTAATTCACCGGAATGGGTCATGTCTTACATGGGTTCAATTATGGCTGGGTAAGTACGTATACATACGCAATTCCCGCCTATTTGAATTAAATTCCATAAGAATATGCATCACATACGTTGGTTTCTTGCAGTTTGTAGATCGGATCATCCGTGGTGTCCAGAAGTATCCACTGGTATACGATCTGTTATAATGCACGTTTTATAATCGTATGTATTACAATGCGTATGTTGCATAGTATACATGCACTGCAGGGGCCTGCACTTTATCCCGCTAACAATGGTCTAGTGGTGGAAGCTATAAGGTTATGTGTTTAACTATTACCTTATTCAAGATTGGCATATGTTTTCTAATGAGTAGCCAAAACGATCAGCCCCTTGACGCAAAGTTCCCGAACGTTCGGATGCATGGGATCAAGGGGCGTGGTTTAGACATCTCAAGATGGGAAATTACAGGAGAAGAGTAATAGCATGACCTGGGCCCCGTTGCAGAAAGAGATACAATCGATTGTAAGTTACGATTGATCGTAAGTCAGAAAATTTACGCGTTTCAACCAATCAGATTTGCGCATCTAGAACACGTGATCTGACTTACGATTACTAATCGCAACTTACAATCGATTGTATCTCTTTCTGCAACGGGGCCCTGGACTTGTAAAGTGTAATTACGTACTTGATATACACTGTTTTCAATGAAAGCGGAAGATTTAGAAAGGGTATTACTGAAAATGTTATCAGTATAAGTCGACAAATAAGACATTCAATTATATGGCCGTTTGAACTTCATGTTTGATCTGGCAATAACGTCATACTTACCATCGATTGTTATGACATTTGCACGGCGCCTCATCTGTAGAATAAACTGTAACAAAATTATGTGATTAATGTTTAAAAATTCGAAACCCCTGTGCGGGTGTACAATGCAACGCTGTGCACAATTCTTATCCGCTGTGGAGCATTTCAGTCGGGCGATATGCTAAATTATCATTTTAATTTAAGTTGTGCACTATTCAGTTGTGTTGCAGTGGGGCTCAGTACGGAATTCACCAAGGCCGAATTTTGGCAAGTGGTGGATGACTGTAAACCCGAGGTGATTGTGATGGAGGACACGGATAAAAACAAGACATTCGCTAGAGGACGAGGAGCTCGAGAATACCCAAGGTACTTCGTGTTTTACAACGCACGACAGGAAGAATGTCCTAATTATTCAGTAAGTTGTATTGTACTCCACTTTGATGTTCCATGAAGTCAATGAATTTCCGAAATGTAGTAATACATGTATGTCATCATATACAAACAAATGAAATAAAATAAAATAACGGGGGGGGGGGGGGGCAACCCCTCCCACATCTCCCTCGTTCGGTCGCTTCGCTCCCTCGCAAAGTCTTGCTCTCACCTCAAGCTCAAAGTTTGCAACCCTGGTTCAATGTCCCAGTGCGAAAGTCATGGTGATTTACAATGAGTAAGGTATCCGCTACCAGATGCTTGATCGATACAGTTTTAACAACTTTCTCCATGATCTTGCATACAACATTATGTTAGACTGAGTCGTTGCATTCAACATCCTCTTTGCTGTGTCATTGCAAATGTTACAGTAACGATAGATGTTTTCAAATGATTTCAAAGAGCGTGCTTTATTCTGACAAGTGCAGTAAAATCAGAAGTGACACACGTCCAATTCAACAACATAATCATCATTCATGACAACCATTATACAAGATTCACAGCTGCAATTGTTTTTTCTACGGTTCCATCTCTTGTATGTAGCTTTTTATTTCTTTATGACATTTTGCCAACGCTTCCTTCGCGACTAGCCATCATGAAACCCTATCAGTTATCACAATCAGTCAACAACGGTAACAAATTAAATTGATCAAGTAGGATTTCATAATGCTGCTACTTACTACCGCTAAACAATGTTTATTTTCCAATTTCCCATCAATAATTGGGTCCAAGTCGAGTCGACGTGTAAATACAGCAAATAAAATACGCAGTCACAGGTAATCCAAACAACTAAGGCGAAATGTAATTTTAGATCAATCAATACATTATACAAACATTATACAAACATTACTAGTTCAAGCATAACAATTGAAATCTAATAATTATACAAATAACCCCCAAAAATGGCTCCTTTTTAAAAATACAAACAAATTGAGAAAAACGCTCCTTTTAAGGCACGTATTCATTTCTATTTTCTATAAATTTTCCATTTTGCGCATGTATATTTACCGAAGTTAAAATAAACCCTTCACAAAAAGTTCCGCAATTCAAGTTTGAGCGTTCATATCTCTCCTATATCGTTATTACCGTCCATGAATGTGGGATCATTAGAAAGCTTGTATTCCCCCTTAACATTGAAATGGCACTTGCTATGAATATCTTATCATTGAATGTGCATGAAACCCGAATATGGGGCAAAGTCAAAAGTGAAATGTTGTAAAATACATTGATATTGTCAACAGTGTACCTTCCTTTTGTTGAGAGAATAAAGTGTTCTGAATGATGTTCAGTCGGTCATGCGTTTATCATCTTTTTGGAGGACGAAATGTGCCTTTATGATTTTGAGGTTGTGCAATACAGTTGTTGTATGTTGGTAGGAAGATGTATTGTGTTTTATTGATTAATTGAGAAATTATCATTATGTTTTATTTGCACACATAATTTGGCAAAAAGTTCCGCAATTCAAGTTTGAGCGTTTATATTTCTCATATTACTTTATTACTGTTCATACAGCTGGTATCATTGGAAAGCTTACTTTCACCCCTTTACATTGGTATGGTATTTGTTATGAATATGTTATCATGTAATGTGCATTACAACTGAATAAGAGGAAAAGTCAAAAGTGAAATGTTGCAAAATGCATTGATCTTGTCAATTTGATTCATCATGTCATTTGGAGAATAATTGATATGTTTAGGCGATCATGCATAATGTCATTGGCGTATTATCATTACCCTGGAGCATGGAATAATTTTGAAGTGGTCATGAATACAATCTGTTGTTTGGAGAATAATAAGTGATGTTTGTACTGTAATTGTGGTGGATTTTGTGTAAACTTGGAAAACTAACAAACTTGCAATAATCTGTGTAAGAGTCAAACATAATGACAATTTCTCATTCAGTCAATACAACACATAACATCTTCCTGACAACATACACAAACTTTATTGCACCACCTCAAAATCACAAAGACACATTTCATCCTTCAAAGAAAACGTTGATACGCCATTGACATTCACGCATCACCGACTTAAAGGGATAGTTGAGTTCTGGTAAGGAGAGTACAGTTTTGGTGAAACTGAATTTTAGTAACCAAAACCTGCATCATTACATTACAAACTAATAGTTATAACTAGAAAGGAACACAAAATTACAAATTACGTAGTAAAGATCATGTTATCATTCACAAAGAGCCGTTAAAACGTAAGAGGGCGCTCTCTAAAAGAAACACTCATCGGTTTCAACCATTTTGAATAAAATATTGTGCATGTGATGTTTTGTTGAGATAGTGATTAGATAGAAAAATAACCAACAACTATTTAAATACCTATTTTGTAACTTTTTGAAAAGAGGAAGCATTTTTTTGAATTTTTAACGGCTGGTTCATAATTCTCTTATAAACCTGGGGCCCCAGGCTTATTACAAATTGTTATATTTATGGATATTTCAGCCGCCTCTGAACCGATTTTGATCAAACAAAGATGATTTTATTATTTAAATATTTTGCTGTTTCAAATTTTACACTCAGTTTTTCATAACCTCACAAACAAATAAGTAGTCTAGCGCCCTCTCTACCAAAACTCAACCATCCCTTTAACATCATTCAGAACACTTTATTCTCCCGAAAAAAGGAGGGTGCACTGTTGACATATCAATGGTATTTGCAACATTTAACTTTTGACTTTGCCCCATATTTGGGTGTCATGCACATTCCATGAACAAAATATTCATTAAAAATGTGATATCAATATAGAGGGGGAATACAAGCTTTCCAGTGATACCAGATTCATGAAGTAATAAAGTAATAGGAGAGATATGAACGCTCAAAATTGAATTGCGGAACTTTTTGTGAGGGGTTTATAATATAAAGTACATACAAAAAATAAAAAATCATACAATCGATGTTTTCATCCATTAATAATTATGCGACGTAAGAGAAGTTAATATTTATTTCTTTTCAGTGGCCGGAATTCATCGATCTAGGTAGAGAAGTCCTTGACAGTGACCTGCGTACAATCATGGAGGAACAAACGCCTAACCAATGCTGTTCCATAACCTACCCAACTACACTCTCAGGAGAGTTCAAGGGTTGCATGATAAGCCATGATAACGTAATATAAGCTGTCTTCAATAATGTGTATTAGATTGAATAACCCGACTTATCTAAATGGGTTTTTTTAAAAGGGTGTGGCGTGGCATGGAGATTTGCCATCGGAATTTCAGATTTTCTCATAATCGCTGGGCAATTAAAAGGACAAATTGACGGTATCGACAGCAAAAAACGATACTTACTTTTTTGGAAGAAACAACATTTTTACATTTTTGGCAATTATATTTTTAAAATGCCAAATCCAGTAATCTTGTTTAGTGAAACAATAATGTAGGCTATAAAGCGATCAAGTCGTTTAATTTGGCCTACGCTCAGTTCTTTTTAAGGGAGTTATTTACGCATTTCTGAATTTGCCTTTTTTACATGCACGATATCGCGTCGATATTGGGCATGAGAAAGGACAAAACGCGAATTGCCTTTTTACGCGCATTGATAATGCACAGGCAATGCGCGCGACTTGGCGCAATAATGGGCAGCTAAAAGGGCAAATCCATTTTTGTCCTTTTTATTGCCCATATCATATGCGCGTTTAGTCGTGTATGCCAAACATGCAAGGGTTATTTCGTAGTCACTTGAATTAAAATTGGTTAAACTTTTGGCCGTACGCATGTGCGGATATTGTGATCAATGCTAAATTCTTACGGAAGAGTAGTAAAATAACACATTTCATTCGTTATACATTGATTTTTAGCCAAAACAGACCTCTCGGCAGTTCGTGAAAACGATTTTGTCCTTTTTGTTGCCAAAATACGTGCAATTTTGTCATTTTGTCCTTTTGTTATTTTTAATTTTCTCAAAAAGTGGGGCACATATGGGAATTGTAAACATATCATTGGATAGGTTTTAAAGAACTCTATCTGAAAATAAAATAAAAACGAAATCGATATTTGACGATAATATCGGCCATTTTGCCCTTTTTATTGCCCAGCGACGATTATACAGAGTGTATACAAAAAAAGGTACTCGAAGTTCAAAGGTCAATTATTTCAAGATGATTATATTATCATACCTTATAAATGAATTAGATGTAAAGGGTCACTATTTAGCTTTCATTTGATACCTTTCCTTAATCAGCAGTGCCACGCATTGCTGAGTTCTTCATTGTTGAAGGTGACCGGTGCAAAACCCACTTTTTGCAAGTTTTGGCTAATCATTCGATTTCTCGAAATTAACCCTACAAAGGCCGGGGGGGGGGGGGGGCATAATGGCCCCCCCACCCCCCTCCGCAATTTTCTATATTGCTTCAAAACGCGGTAAGATGACGCGCCGCTGCTTGATGACTTTTTTCTTTTGGGTCTTGCGCATATTTTAAAACAACAATTTTGAAAATCGGACCTACCGTTACGAAGTCACGTGACCTTTTGTCTATGCATGTCAGCCCGAAAATTGCTCAATTTCGTGATTTGTCTACAAAACATATGGTAATATCAGTTTTCGTAAAAGGAGGTATATCATTGGTTATTTGGTCTTGTTTACATTTTATATGTTTGTTTTGGGGTCCAAAATAGTTGAATTATAGTTAGAAAAACAAATAAAAAAATAAATAAATACATAAGTAAAAAAAAAGAAAAAGAAATACATAAGAAATTTAAAAACAATAGAAAACATAAAGAAGAACCTGGCTCTTCCAAATTTTGTTGTCGTATTATTATTACAAATGCTCTAAAGAATATATGTAGTGAAAACCAGAGTTTAAATATGAAGAGTATAATGATTTATGGGAAAAAAAAAAAATCTGAATTTTATGACCTTATTTGCATAAATTACCATAAATATGCAAATTAATGAATTTTTCAAAAAATTAAAATTACCATTGTATTCTATACACTTCACTTATCATGCGTGCAATTTTCACGGCGATCGGCCGCTCCGCGGCCGAGATCTTAGGGGGGGGGGGGGGGGGGGGGCATAATGGCCCCCCCCCGGCCTGCTGAAGACCTCAAATAGCCCGGCCTTTTTAGGGTTAATGGTGCCATGTGAATAAATCGCTTTTAACATGTTTTCTTGCTTTTGTGAATAAATGAATCGTTTAATTGAATACATTTACTAATCATGCATGACTGAGTACATTGTTATGGAAAATTTGCGCCGGTGGACATCCACCAGAATGAAATTTTGATGTTAATATCGGTGTCAAAAATTGACAGTTGGATGGGAATTTGTGGTAGTGGTCAAGAGATCGGACAATTTTTCTTTGATAATAATTGGGAGCATGTACCTTCAGATGATACATGAATATGCCCAGCACCTCAGTTGAAAGAACAAATTGAGCGACAGGTGCCGTGGAGTATTTAGACAGATCTGGTGGGTCCAAGACAGTGCATCTGTCCATCGTCTTTTCGCTCTCAGAGATAGACTACGGGAAGTCTTTGGGGGACATGCATGGAAAGGGTAATTATTGTGCCTAATTATGGAGTGGGATAGCCACCAATGTCCCCTGTTTTAACACCTTGTGATTTATTTCTGTTGGAACAATTTACGAACAAGGTGTTTTCATCTCTTCCTCATGACCTGGATGATGTGTGGGCCACATTCGACACGAAATGGATGTTTTGGACACACAAGACAAACATCGACTTAAATCATGCAACATTTAAGTGTAGCACCATTGATTTCAGGAATGTTTTCGTTGGTCAAAACTTGCAAAAAGTGGGTTTCGGACCTGTCCTCTTTAACAACAAAGATCTCAGCAACGCGTTGCACCGCTGATTCAGAAAAGGTATCAAATGAAAGCTAAATAGTTACTCGTTATATTTATATCACTTTTATGGTATGAAAATATATTATATTGAAATATTTAACCTTTGACCTTGGAGTACCTTTTTTTTATACGCTCTGTATACGTGTACAATAGTGTTGTGCATACGTGTGCCTCCTCCTCCTTGATTTCTCCCTTTTCTACGTTCTTCATAAATCGAACACAGCATAGCTATTCCATGCTTGCAACGATGCATCGCGTAATTATGGTTTGCATACTTCCCTAGAAACACGTCATCTTATCTACAAAATGTTGAGTAATGTTCAAATACAGTGGTGAAGCAAGGGTTAACGGATTGGGGGGCACAACTGCGAGGGAGCGTAGCGCTCGGGGGGGGGGGGGGGGGGGGGGGGTGTCGGTGGGTGGTGCCTTTGCAGTTTTTCACTGCAATCTGGAATCATAACTTAAATCATCTCTCTCATGATTAGACCGCCATAGTATACATACACAATCGAACCTACATAAAACCACACACACACACACACACACGCGCACACACACACACACACACACACACACACACACACACACACACACACACACACACACACACACACACACACACACACACACACACACACAATCACCCACACAAACACACATACACATACACACTAAAATACGCTCACATCGTCCGTGCATGTCTATACTTATTTGGGGGAGGGGGCTTAACCCCTGCCACGTGGATACATTTTTGAAATTGGTGTTTAACATATAACTTAAAAAGTATGGTTATCATTGTAATTATCACCATTAGTATTGTTATTATGCATTTTATTAGATTTTCTCAAAGATTTAACTACAAAAAAGTGGGGGATGTTGGTACTTGTACAGGCCACTCCCGCTCCAAAAAAAGGGTGATATATCCCCCATCCTCCGGGATCTACGCCCTTGGACACACTAACACACACGCTGTTGAACCCATGTGTATCTCCTGATGGAACTGTTGTTTCTGGCGTTCATTTGAATTCAGATCTGTCTGGTTAGGTGAATCTGTAAATGATGCGCTTGATGTTGAAGGAACGGTTTCAAGGAGGAGGGCAAAAGCTCCTCTAAAGTGGGGGGTATTGCGAGGGAGGGTGTGGGAGGGGTGTCTCCCTCCCACTGTAGGGAGCTTTTGCATATTTTGGGCTTTAAATTGTGCGATTTGGTGCATACCTGAGACAGAAATGTTATAAGATTTGTAGTTCAAGCTAGGGAATCCAGCATACATACACAACGTCCGCAACGTCTACGATAGGTCTCCACAAGGTTACGGAGACGTCGCCGCGACTTCTGCCTGTCTAATATACCTAGATCTACAAAAAGATGATAAACACCTCAGTCACGTCTCTAAAGTCGAGTAACGTCAAGCAGTGTCGCGGAGACGTCGCCGCAACATTTCCTCTTTGTCGCCTTGGTCTCCAGTAGGTCTCGCAGACATCGCGGAGACCTGTTGGAGACTGGAAAAAGTCGAACAGAGACCAGAGACTGGGCTAGTCTCCAGGAGACGTCTCCGCGACGTCGCCGCAACTGATGGAGACGTCGCGGAGACGTCGTGAAGACGTCTCCGAGACCTGCTGGAGACTGGAAAATGACTCCCCGGAAACTCGGCTAATCTCCAGGAGAGACGCCGCGCAGACTCGAGTCGCCAACAGGTCGCCAAATAGTCTCCAGGCCAGTGAGATAGGGCCTTTAAACTGAATGCAGATGATGATTGACTGCTATTACAATTATTATCATCATAAGTAGGCCTATGCATCATGATTTAATGGATCGTGTGAATTTGGCTTGAAGAAATTAGTCAAGGAAGTTTGTGTTTGCCTAGACAAATTGGACTACATAGTGCAGCTATGCGCCCATATAGCCTGCATGAAGGCGTTAAACGGTAACAATTATCTATCAAAGCGGGAGGCAGCAGGGATCCTGCAGAGGTCCCTGGTGAACGATTTACCATGCGTTAGGCAGTTTGTTAGGCCTACGCGCTCTACTGAAATGCGGTATTAACGGAGTTTCGATCCTAACAGGCGGGAACAATTCGCAGTAGGCGCGCACAAGCTAAGGGATGACCGCGGCCTCCCATTTGGAAGGATTCTTCGAGCTGATATAGGTGCGGCATTGCTACTAGGAAACGATTATTGTTTTTGCTCTTTATTATCATTGCTAACATCATTCGGCCTTTCGACCTTTTTTTCGACCTTTTTTTGGCCAAACGATTGGAGGGGGGGGGGGGGGGGGACACGTGCCCCCGTGGTGCCCCCCCCCCCCCCCCCCCCCCCCCGTAGCTATGCCACTGATCAAATAAACCATTCAGTGTTAATGCGGCACAACGTAGTATTAAATGGGTAAAGTTAGTTAAAAACTATTACAGCTAGTGTCGACAATAATAGGGACCAATGTAAATCTAGAATTGCGTAAACTAGTTATATTTATACGCATACCTAGTTCAATAATAAAATAACTATAAATTATTGCTTAATGATTTGTTCATATTATATTTTTTTCTGATGCGAACCATGTAATGAATACAAATGAATAACATAGATTATTTTTCATTTACAGTTAACATGGCTTAGCCGACAATGTGTTTCGGCTCTAAACATTGCAAACACCAAGGGAAGACTCGCTAGCTACTTACCGTTGCATCATGTTGCCTTCCAGCTCTTTGACATTATGGTATCCTTAACGTCAGCAGGGACAACGTACTTCATGAGAAATATGGTAATGTATTGGAAAAATCCAACCTCATTATACCTCAATATACCAATCGTCTATAATCAATATAGAACAAAGAGACAGAAGTTGGGAAAACTTCATTTTTCTGAGGGAATTTGCAGTCGCATATGCTGATGATGTTGTTTTTCAATTATATGCTGTAAATCATTTTGAAAGTGTTAAACGGTTCGAAATGCTTTATGAATCAATAATATTAAGAACGAGACCAATCGGAAAATTGATAATGTTAGGAACCAAAGCTGCTTCAAATATGAAGGAAACTGACAAAAACATAATTTAATAACTGAAAAAAGAAACGAAAAATGTGCTACGCCAGACATTTTAAACATATATTTTATGTTGTCTTATTTATTAAGGTTAGCCTATTCGGTGCTTTTCGCAATGTTCTCCAAGAAGGACCTGAATCTAATTTTATTTTTAACTCGGCCATCGGATACACGTCTGCACAGCCGCACTTTATTGTGCACTCAGTTCACTCCATGGGGAAGATTCCAGCAGGTGCTACGTTTATAGTGCACTTTATGACATATATATTTTATTTTCATTGTCGTTTCTTTCAAAGAATGTCGGATCAACCGGTTCTTTTTTTGTTTCATTTGCATTTTATTATTTAATTTGCGTATGTGTTATAACTAAACCGATGTTTTCTTTAAAACAAACACACGCAGGACGTCCGATCCGGGTCCATGATGGCATTCGTCAAACTTGTAACACCGACAACGTTTCTCTTCATTCCTGATGTGTTGGACGAAATAAAAACGAGAATCGTGAACAAGGAAAACGCGTTATCGAATGTTAGACAGCGCCTGGTAGAGTGGTCCAAACACATTGGACTAACAGGCACCGTGAACACGTCTAAACGGTAAGACATTTTAGCGAGTGAATTAGTTAATCAGTGAATAGATAATTCCAATTTTTTCATTTATTTACTCATGAAACCAATTAAATACAAAGATAAATAATTTACAATGTAAGACAAAGAGTAAGACATAAATACGGCAATTCTACGATACAAATAAATGAGATTGGAACATGAGTAGGGACCCTAATTAAAGTTAAAACAATATCGGTGGGTATAGTCCCTAAGTGAATAATGTGCGCATTCAATCAAAATTCAGGACAACGACTTTTCACATCTTACAAGAAAAACAACATAGTGGAAACTTGGTCATGTGGTTGTGAAGTTAAATAATGTTGTCTATGTAGCCGATTATACATGTATTTAAAGGTATTCCAGAACATATATTAAATTGGAAAATACACCGCTATACTACACCACGTGTCCATGGGTCTGCATACGAAGACTACCTTTTGTCTAGGACGAACGCATTGTCCGTGGTTCTATTTTATCCAAACGTATAGAAAGTGCGCACTCGCAAAAGTTTGGCGCATACGGAACCATAATGCCACAATGGTTCCGTAAGTGGAAGTAATTAATTGCATTGTGTATGAGTTCCCAGCCCTTTCCAAAATGATGGGCATCTATGATATATTTCATATCACACAACGGTACCGAAACATATAATTTTGAGTTTTTCTTAGCCTGGTGGTCACCTTTAAAGGGGAGCACCAGGCAAAGAATAACACATAATTATATGCTTTGGTACAGTTTTGTGATATCAAATAGATACCCACAATTTCGCAAAGGGTTATGTAAATTCATAAACAAAGCAATACATTACCACCACAGACTTACGGAACTACTATTATTTCATGGTTCCGTACGGGCCAAACATTTGCGAGTGCGCCAATGCTATTCACGCGTACGTTTGGAGAATCCAGAGCGATTCATTCGCTCAGGACAAAGTAGTTTCGCAGACCCATGAATGGGTGAACAAATGTGTATTCCAATTATATATTTGTTTTGCTGGAAACATATTTGTGTGAACTTGTTGATGGAATGGACTACTAAAGATGTTACCTTTCATTTATAAAGATAAACATTTTGGGTGGTGGTACCCTTTAAGTTGGTGTCACACACACACACAAATACCCACAACGACTCGCGCCCTTATACAACATTTAACGGAAACGAGTTACAAGAACAACAAATGTTATCATGGTTATGGTAGAGTCTATCATACTTGGACTGAGAGCTCCTTTTTTCAAAAAAGTGGTTCGGTGCCTCTACGCAGTTAAACGAATATATGTTACTCATGCAAATTGGTAATAGTTGCAATGCAAACATTATTCCATTCACATTAGACACGCCTACAAACAACTCACTAAGAAGTCTACCTATACGTAACTTGAACATAAATCATGTCAATGTATGTACTACATGTATATTATTGTTTGCAAGGTGACAACTAATACAGACTGCATACTGGATGATTTCAAATTTGATTCCTCTTTTCCATTTTACAGGAAATCAAAACCATGGGGATGGACTCTCGCGAACTTTCTGCTTTTCAGAAAGGTATGTTTGAATAAATGTGTATATCCTACAGTATGCATTCTAATGCGTCAGCAACGAAGTGGCTGGATGCCTAATTTCGGGTTTCCAGTCCGGCCCTCAGGGGACGGTGAGCGGGTTATCATCAGATTCGGTGTATGTATACTCCGCACAAAAACAAACAGGACACTTGTTGAAGTTGAAATATTTAATATTTATGTAGTACATTATCATATATCAAATTAAAGGAAATTTAGTCCTCTACAGGCAGAATAATAGATTAAAGGTGTAATCGTTCATGCATAAACTACCATGATCAATTGACAATAGCAAGGTCTGCTTTTAAAAATAGCAAAAACAATGGATGACCGCACCTTTCGACTGCAATGAGTAAGGGTCTTGCTTGAAACAAGATGTGCGGGGCAAGTCTTTTATGACACCATTCAACCTTATTGTCATGAACTAACTCCAAAAATACACATTTTCTAATAAAACAGCGCCAGGTTATGAGAACATCAACATATTGGTCTGTTTTTGAGGCATGTAAAGCTTGTCTGTTTCATGTGTCCCTTGCAATTTCAACCATTGTTACCTAGAGAAGTGACATGTTAGAGACTGCCAAAATGGTTGACCAAGGGTGACATCAGATTTTGAAGATCTTTGGACTACGGTAGAATTCTTGAGAAGAATTTATACCAAGTTTCATGCTAAAATAAGGGCACAAACTGTATGTTTCGACGAATAAACCTTTGTCATGGAATTCCCCATTTTGTTACATTTGGATGAAAATAAAACCTACAACGTTCACAATTTGTCTTCATTTACACTTTTTCTATTGAGATGAAACTAAAAAAGATCACATTTTTAATGAAATAATTATGCCATGTCATGAATAAAGCGTTTATATCATGCTTGTCAACATTTAAATGGTTGAATTGATGTTCAATTTTTGCTATTTTGGAAAACAGACCTTGTTGTGGTTAATTGACCGTGGCAAATTATGCATGAATGATTTCTTTAATTTTATATACAATAACATATATTTTATCGTTATTTTATCGTTTCTTTTTGTGCGGAGTATATGTTTTTTTTTGTATGGAGCCAATAAACTGATAAGATTTTGTGGACATGCGGACAAAATTCATACGTCACAAGGTTCACATTTGCAGACATATCTGCTAATTGTGATGCCATGCACGTATCAAGCAATTATATCACTTACAAGAGATAGTAACACAAACGGACAATTGTTGATACAATGTGAATGTCTGTGTTTGATATGTCCACTGAGCGTAGTGTCGACATCTCATGGTTAATGAATGTCATACGATCGAGTAATGAGCGATAATGTTAAGTAATATTCAACTTGTACTGACTGTTGACATAACTATACTTATCCGCTAGATAATTGTACATTTGGACACTTCATTCATACATAATGTATGAATTAACTGAAGAGATTTTGGGAAACCGAAAACTGTTCCCCGCTTATATTGGTAATACTATTTTGATGATGTACGTTAAAACCCCCAGAGTTTCAAGTACATTTTGAAGATTTAAACAATTAAATGTTACTATAAGCTGTTGCACGCTTATAACATTTTCGTTTGCAGTTATGAAAAAACCTGATAAAAATAGCATTGTTTGTGCATCTACTATATAAATGTATGTACAAATCCTATATAGGTGAGTTGCTCAGCAATAGTAAGCTTTTCACCGTCAATACATAAATAACTCCAATCTTAAACCGATTATTCTACAAGTTAATAATTAAATCCGACCTGGAATTTCCCATCAATTTAGGTCCGATTTGAGTTGGGTCTGAACGAGTGCAAATGTTGTTTCTCCGGCGCAAGCAAGCTTGGCAAGGATACACTTGACTTCTTCCTGAGCCACGGTCTTCCGATCTATGACGTGTATGGCATGTGTGAAAGTACAGGTACGTATACATTATTATGTACATGTAGGAATCCGCCAAAACTCCAAAGTTTACAGAAATACAAGATATTCTGACGTTACATTATGAGCGACATCGCAACGATTGTGTCCTCCCATGCGTGATTCGCTCCCGATTAACTGCCTGGTCTGGGAGCTCTTAGCAAAATGTGATTACAACTTTAAATCGGTGTGAATCCTGACCAGAATCATGAATCGTACATTAGAATCAATGATGACATGAATACCATTTGAAATAATCGTTAATACCGTAATAAATATTGGATGAAATCCCTCGTAATCTGAATAAAGGTATAGTAGAGCTCGAGTAATGATAACGCAACTCATATTATGCTAAACCAAAATGTTCCGTTTTGCAGGTGTTCTAACTTCTTGTCTGCCCGGATCCTGTCAGGTTTGGAAGCGTTGGTAAAACATTACCCGATTCCCAATTTGTGATCCACAACTCTGACACGGCGGGTAATGGGGAGGTATGTATTAACGTCTACTCAATGAATTTATACAATTCGTGCAATTAATTATATGTGAACGTATGCAGATTGGACAGTAGGGTGCGATCCTTCCGGATCAAGTAATATTGGTGATCTTGAACGCTGTCAATTTCGTAATACTGCAGTAACTTTTATCAAGTTTTCTGAAAATGCTATGTGATTTCATTTAGACCGAAAGTGTAACGGAACATTATTTATTTTACATAATATAGGATTCCTCGGTCATGTTCGTAAGTTGGCCCACACGAATTCATTTTGTGTGCATTCAATTTCACCGATTTTGTCACCGCAGCTGTATTTTGCAGTTCAAATTCGTTTTTTTTAGCATTCGAAAACATTTTGTTTGCAATTCGATTTAAAACGTGTTTCTATTTTGTTAATTTGCCAATTGTAATTCGTGATTACGAAATACCGCCTTCCGTGAAATTAATTGGTGAAATTGAATGCAAATAGCGTTTTTTAAAATTGAATGCTAAAAGTTGTAAATCACTGAACAAAATGCAATTTTGAACCACAACTGCAAGCCTTTATCTCAATTTCGCGAAATAGAGTGACACGCTTATCAAAACGAATGAGAAGCTTACGAAATTGGCCGAGAAAACCTATAATAAACAAAAGTTACATACTTAGGACTCATTAATGTACACTTTGACGGTATATGAAATTTAATTCACAGTTTTGATTGTAGATGTATTTTAGGTGTTATTATTTTGTATTGATAGGACGTTAACCTAGTTTTAATCGGAATAAACTGTCCTTACATTTGAAAGGTTTGCCTCTACGAACGTAACCTCTTCATGGGCTACCTGAATCAAGAAGAGAAAACGATGTCAACCCTCACTGAACAGGGTCTTTTTCTCACCGGTGACATCGGATACCGTGATAGTGACGGGTTCTTGTATCTTATCGGCAAAACACGAGGTTAACACAATTTGATTACAGTTATACGTTGATAGCCATACTTTAAACCTCCGATTTAGAGTAGAAGAAATGTTATTGCGATGAACTCTCAGTTTTACGACCATTCGTTCCTCCATATTAACATGGTGCTTCCGCAAGCAATGTGTTTCAAATAAAATATATCATAAACCATGATGAAGTTCCTGTGAATTATGGACTCAGAAACACTCGATGTACACTGGTCTACCATTGGTGTATACAGATACGGCCCCAATTGAATGTAGTCCTGTAGCTGTTAACAGGACCTGGATATGTTAATAGGTCAAATTGGTTTTGGTTATTCATGTTATAAATGGTTTCAATAGAAAATTCAGCAAGGTTGTCACCTTGGCAACCTTGGGAAATATATGTATAGGCACTATATACAAGATAATTAGCTTATTTGTATATTAGGTAAGATGTCAGTTAGTAATTAAACAATTATTATAGGGTATTTTGGGGCAAGGAATCCATTGCATGTGCTCGTTTGCAAGTGCCATATGGGCAACACCCTGAAATCCAAGATTGCTGCCCCTCATATGCATATTATTAATAAACCCGTTCTCTTCGAGATTTTGAAATCCCCGGAAAGTTTGTACATGGCCCACCCGTTCTCGTAAGCAACGGGTTAAAGATTTTCAGTAGATACAGCCTCATAAAAGCAATAATTACATGTCATTATAGTAAAAAAATAACGAGTAATACCACTTCTCCAATGTTTTTTATTTCGGGGGGAGGGGGGCAACAAATATGTTACTGATACTTCAATCATTAATGCGACTTATCACCATGGCAACCTACATACATCCAAGAAGGCCGCATTTGCCTTTTTAAACCGAAAACTCAATGAAGATCCTATAATATGCATATTGTACCTCTTCTGAAAGCTGAGAACATACTGAGCATGAAAAAGTTAATTTTGAAGCCCTAACACCGCCCAGAAAACAATTAAAAGCAAATTTAAACTCTTATTCTGAACCCCGATTTTCGCCGTTTGACGGCGATTTGGTGCAGAGAAATTTGATGACGTCACAGGTAGAATAGGCCCAAACCATGCACGCGCGGCCGCTGATGGTAGAGCGGCACCCGTTGCCTCCCCCAACGATCCCCCAGTCCAGCGAGCGCAAGTAATGCTGCCCTGCTCAATCGATAGAACGCCGTCCTTGTCAATATCATTTTTCTTGTTAGATTTGACCTGAAATCTGCAAAATCGGAGAATGGTGGAAATGTCTGAAGGAAGTGAAGATTTCAGGCATGGTTTTGAGGTGGAAATCGCGAGTTCGCCAGTATCGACAAAGTTGAATTCGAGTCGCAAAGTCGGGAAAAGGTGCATGGCGTATGGTAGATCGACAAATCTATCACTTTCATGCCCTCTTTGACTTTGACATTATATTGTATTTTTCTCTGTCGGCATTCTAAGCCGACAGTGAAAAATAACTATAATAATGTCAAAGAGTCCATGAAAGTGATAGATTTGTCGATCTGGCGTATGACTGCGGCAATTGTATAGCGAATTGCACCATGTCCATGCACAGTTTGCCGGGGAAGATGCTGGGGGAAAGGGCGCATTGAAACCCGCACTCCGGTGTCGGCACGCTGGCCCGCTAGCTGGCTCGTGAAGAGTACCCTACGAAACACATGTGTAACGTACCCAAAATCAACTAAATCTTCAAAAATTGCTCAAATAATGGTCATGATTTCAAAGTAGTTATCTTTTTTACCTGTTCTGTGTAACTACTTTGAAATCATGACCATAATTTGAGCAATGGTCGAAGATTTAGTTGATTTTGGGTACATTACATTTGTGTTTTGTATGGTACTCTTCACGAGTGCGTCACGGGCAGCTAGAGGCGTAGCGTGCCGACACCGGAGTGCGGGTACAATAGTGAACGAGCGCCAAAAATCTCCCAAATCCCGTCATTGTCGCTGTCTGATGAATCATTCCTGTCCTCTTCTTCAGCTTCTTCGGAAAAATCCATTGCGAAACTCAGTTCGAGAGTATTTTCCTCCATTTTCCTCGAAATAAAACTGTCCAGCTCGATCGTACGAATTATCAAAAAGTAACACACAACACCGTATAATGCACGCGCATCGCTTTTCTTGATCAGCTGATCGGCCGGGCCCGTTCTACCGATGACGTCACGATTTTCAGGCCGATCGTTGAGCGAATTTCAGTCTCGGAGACTGCTCACTTTTGCCCCATTTTCGAAGACTTTTTTAGTCAAATTTCAACATTTTTATCGCGGATTAAGTTAATATCCTTAGAAAAAATAACATTTCCTTCACAAACATACCAAATTTTGCCAATTTGAAAGTCAACGAGGGTTCGGTTTAAGCCCAATCTCTGTGGCGTGCTGGTGGCGTGCATTGAAGTTTTGGTAGAGGGCGCTGCACGAAATATTTTTTTGGTGAGATTTTGTGAGTGAAAAATTTGAAAGAGCATACAATTTTAATGGCAGAATAAACTTTATTTGATCAAAATCGGTTCAGAAACGGCTGAAATATCAATAAATATATCCGATCGTTATAAATCTGGGGGCCAGATATATTCGATGATTTTTGTATTATTTTTTTTAAATGCTTACACTTTTTCAAAAATTTTCAAAAGAGGTTTTGAAATAGTTGTTGATGATTTCTCTATTTAATCATTATTTCAACAAAACATCACAATTCACATGCATACTTTTGTATGAAAAATGGTTGAAACAAATGATTTTTTTTAGAGAGCGCCCTCTTGTGTTTTAATGGCTCTTTTTGAATGATAACAGGCTTTTTACTTAGTCGTTTGTAATTTTCTATACCTTTCGAGCATGGTGGAAGTTTGTAATGCTATTGTGCTGGTTTTAGTTACTAAAGCTCTGCCTTACCAAAACTGTACTACCCCTTTAACGATAATCATTATAACGTTCGGATTTTTACCACACAAGCCCCTTACAAAAATATAATTATTTCAACAAAATTGATCAATTAGTTTTGACATTTTTCGATGTTTTTGGTATACCTAAATTGAATCTCAGAATCCTCTGATATTGGTATAATTTTTCTTGCTTAAATATTCTTCATCCAGTGAAACCGATTGTTTTGTTCCCGTATTATGTGGGCCGTTTTTATTTGGGACACGTAGCCCATCTGGCCATCTCATACCCGGGAACTGGAAGTCCACCTCCCTGCTCATACAGTCCTGTCACTTTGTGACGTTCTTCTCGAGAAGATTGTAGGCGTGTGGGCCGTGGGGATCGAACGACGTATATAGCGGATGAAAGTGACTTTCAAACAATTAAATGTTGACATTTAAATTGACATTTGTCATTCGTCTGTGCATAGGGTCCATGGTCTGTGCAAGCCTCCAGTAACGCAGGCTCATACTCATAGTGTGGCGTAGCATGGAAATGGGAGCCGCTATAGCAAGGATTTATCCATGCGGTTGGGGGAATGATGGCCTTGCCTTGCATTTTGTATGAGTCGGAGGCACAGGCGTAGACATTCAACTAGGGGGGGGGGGGATGATCTATTCATTCACCCCCCCCCCCCCCCCCTGATGAATAGGTATTACGTAAGTCGCTACGCCCGTGGTCGGAGGCACAGGGTTCCGCGGAATTCAACACCTGGCAGGTAAAACAAACAACGTACATAAAAAATTAAAAAACAAAAACAATTGCCAAGAAAAAAAATAGAAGTCAACCAGGGATAAGTCAACATAGTTGTCTGAAATATACATCATGGCACGAAGTATGTTTGTTTTTTTTCTTATCTTTTTTTCAATTCCCTCCATAATCTTGTTTTCAAGGGGGCACTTGCAATGGGTGCAGACACTTTTTGCATACTTATGTGTGGGTGTGGGTGTGTGGTGGGTGGGGGGGGGGGGGCAGTGGTGGCACGTGTGGCCCCCAGGCTCCCAGTATTTTTAAAGAACCCTGCGCGAGATAATAATAATACTGCATGAGGCAGGTTAATGGGCAAATCCGGGATCGCTTTAGTGGCCACTATATAGGTAGGATGGCAGCTATAGACATGTGGTCCCTGAGAATGGTTTGACTAGCTGCATTTTTTGTTGGGGATGGGCATCGGGGGGGGGGGGGGGGGGCTGGACCCATTCCCTCTAACATTACTCCCCCATTGCACCTCTATGCTCTCAAGTCTCAACAGTGCCTCTAGTAATAGGGGTGATGCCCCCCACCCCACCCCGATTGTGGCAACACAAAATATGCGCCATGCCAGTCAGGGAGGCCGAGGCTACCCCATTTGCAAGATACCGTCATGCACATTCCAACACCAACGCACAAATTATATCGACCACATCGAAACGTCAAACGAAACATGATGCCAACCTCTTTTGTTATCTTACTAGATAAGAATGTTCATTGAATGTATTCCTAGCTCATGATTGATAAAACATAAACAAACATTGACTGCAGTACGTAGCTGCACCGCCATAGCATAGAGCTCTATGAGCACCGCTCACTGTTTGGCAGTTGGCCAATCATTCGTGCATGCCTCCACAACGGCCCCTTGCATGCACTATCCGAACATAACCGGACTGCGAACTAAGGATCTTAACTATACAAAAGTATTGCCAAACGTTATGTGATACGTTTTATTTTGGATACTAGCTAGCATGCGGTATTCGGTTCGACGTTTGTTCGGATCACTGTGACCCTTCGAGAAACATCCAGTCTGGAAAGAAAGTTTGGTGAACCCAGCCATTAATACACACCTTTCTCATTGACCAATCAGATACTTGCAAAACAAAGATACCCGACCACGCCTCCACATTGCCGTTTATAGATGGACTACTATTATAAAAGCGGGTAAATCTGAGCCTGGTATATTTAGGCCAACTAGTGTAATTGTATATCCAGTTTCTTCTATTTTTGCCATTTTACTACAACATTCGACGGACTGAAACTCTAATACAAAGATATCTAGCGGTTCAATGATTTTTGTATATATTATTTGAAATAGATTGGTGCGACAACTTATATAGGTTTGTACCCCCCGTAGCTATCGTACGATCCGCGATATGATCACAAGACAATATATTACTACGTAATACTGTAAGCAAAACGTACACAAACGCGGTACAAGTACGGTACGCGTACGGTAACGTCTGCATGGTTTTATGCATGGGTTTAATTATATGCACAGTGTAAACATGCAATACTATACGATTTCTGTTTGAAGAAACGCCGGTAAAATATAATTAGAAAACACATTTCTACCGTAAATGCTGGTCAAGTCTCTTGTATAAGTGATTGGTATTAACCTTCATCATCACTAGTATAAGGATTTAATCGACAAAATGAATATTTCTTTCGCTGGATGTGGATTTCTGGGCATATACCATGTGGGAGTTGCCAGTTGTTTTC
Organism: Echinarachnius parma; assembly: GCA_037951105.1. Lineage (NCBI taxonomy): Eukaryota > Metazoa > Echinodermata > Echinoidea > Clypeasteroida > Echinarachniidae > Echinarachnius > Echinarachnius parma. Next base: position 25,641 of record JBAMJV010000796.1, read on the forward strand.
GTGAGCATGCACCCCATCTCATCGACAAAATCGCCGGGGCTTCAGCCGGTGCGGTGCTCGGCACGTTGCTGGTCTGCGATGGCATTGATCTTGGTAAATAAGACCTGCTTTATTTTCATTTTATATTCAAGATTTTAGTGAAATTGTTGTGGAAGTGCTTCCATATGCCTTCCCAAATTACTTGAACAGTTAACTTTTGCTATTGATGCATTTGTTTTGATACCCAAATAAAATTGGTGGTGGAGTCTCGTCTCTCAATGTCAATGACAGTCGGCGTTGACTGTTGTTCCAGTTGGAACTTGGAGCTGTTCAATTACAGTCATAATCAAGATCAAGATCAAGTCTAACTGTGATCAGCGCCGTCCGTAGGACGGCGCTGTGAAGACGAAACGTTAAAAAATTTGTAGGAAATTTGCCGACGGGTGGTTTCAAGAACTTTCCATCTATTATTATTTTTTTTTTTTTAGTTCTAGACATTAATTAAACATTCAACCTACCTTGCTTGCTATTTAAATTGTTGCAAAAGAATGATAACTTAGCTCAAATTGATGATGATGATGACTATTATTTCCTTCGTCTTTGTTCGCTGCATGCAATGTCAGGTGACCGAAAACTCGTCGGCAATGCATAGCGCATGCGCGGGGCGATCGGTTGATCGGGTATGATTGAGTAACCCCCGCATCGGCACACTAACACATTTCCGACAGTTTAAGACTTAAAAATTGTACACATTTCTTGAAATTGTACTCACACATTGAGAAAATAGTGCAGATTCCGATGCGATGATCAGATTTGCGATGTATTAATTATATTTTGAGATAGCGCCTTCGAACGCGCGCGTGGTTTTTTGGCTTCACAAGTTCGAAGTGTTTTTAATACCGGCACCCCCTCAACCCTCATTGACAGTGCACGCAACTCAACATTTCTTGTGCGATGTTGGTATTATTTATCGTATTACTCGTAGCGGACGATCAACGCATTATTTCTCCTCAAAATTTCGACCAGTTCAGTTTCTAAGGGTAGCGCGCATCATCCCATGCGCGATTTTTTACAACACGCGCAAAAACAAATATTACGCGGGGTGCCGATATTAAAAACAGTGCCGATGTGTAGTACACCTATCATACAGGGGGTGCATTGCCGACAAGTTTTTGATCACCTGATATTGCTTGCAGCGAACAAATTCGGATACCATTTTCGTCACTTCTGTAATCTTGCCAGTTTTATAGTAAATTTCAGGATAAATCAAACGAATGGAGCATCAGACGTTTTGCAATTTGGATCATTGATGTCCATGCATAACATAATTCGTAAGTATGAACCGAGATATGTTATTTAAAGTATGATATATATATTTTTTTTATAAGTGTGTTTGCCGTTAAAGCCTATCAAGTGTTACCATCACGGTATACACACCTCGGTATGCCAGGCGCCGTACTACGTACGGCGCCTGGTTAGGTTAGATCAAGTCAAGCCTTGTCAACAAGTCTCAGACTCAGTCTCACGCCGCACTTACTCTTAGACTTAGTCTTCGAGTTCGACCTCTTTTCTTTAGTCTTTTGTTTTTAATGTAGCCGTAGCAGTCTAGTCTAACTCTAGGCGCTTTGCCAATTTGGTCTTTGGAGCTCAGACTCAGACTCAGACCGGTGTGACAGGGATCTGGGGATAGTGTCCAAGTGTCCAGGACCAAATTAAATCAAGGGATATCTGTCCAAATCGCTCCGTAAATTTGTGTTTTGTGTGTGTCGCGTGTAAAAGCAATGTTTCGTGGCATATAATTTCAAATTTTACTTGCCGGTAATGCGGTTTTCAACTTCAAGTTAATTTTATTAAATAAACAGTTCTGTTTAAACACAAAAACGTTTACGTTGAATGAGTGATGCATTTGACGTCGATGTGACGTTATGTATGACTAGATTAGTTAGTGTATAGTATGAGTGAATTACTACAGTTCATTTGATTGTCCATATGTATGTGTGTGTGTGTTTGTGTTTGAGTGTGTGTATGTTTGTCTCCGTGTGTATGAAGGCTAGAAAACGGACAAATATTGGATTTTTTAAACTGTCCGAATGATGCTGCCAATTATCCCTAGCTGGACATTTATCCCTGTCACACTGGCAAGTTGACTTGTTGCACAACTCAACACAGGAAATATGACATTTTACATTTGAAATGATTGCAACTTGAGTTCCATGAGTCTTTGATCCTCTATTCTCTATTTTGTCTCGTTGACGTATTTGCTAATGTAATTTCTGTGTTTAATTAATGGCAGTCAAGTTTAAAATAAACACAAAAGAGTCACGAGACTTCTTTTGCCAATTTTGTTTACACATGTTTTTTTTTTTTTAATAGCTCTATAAAATGTATTGTGGTGGGGAACAAACTTGGAATTATGAAGGTGATCTAGTATTTACCATGAATGCTAAATACTAGATCACCTTCTTAATTATTACATTTGAAACTGAACATTCTGTACAAGTGCTAGCACTAGCAGAGTTCAATTGCCATCGCATCGTGCAAGTTTGCAATTTGCAACTAGGCTATAAATTTGGGGGGGGGGGGGTGGGGGGGGGGAGGAATCATTCGGGAATGTAAAGATTTTGTGGTCACGATCCCTTGGCCCATTCTCACCGGTGTGCATGTAACTTTCAACTTATATTTATGCAGAGCTAATAACATCATGGCTTATATTTTACGAGATAACCCTCTTTTATGCTTTTTCAACAATATTGATCTATGATGTACTAGTTTGGCCAATAGAGATATGCTTTCTGGAACTTTCCCAATACTGCTTGTTGACTGGAAAAACACTTTTAAATGGAGGAGAAAATTTTATATTTTACTCATTAGGAGCGGGAGTACAATAAATAAGATCTCAATTACCTCCTACATGTACTCATCATTCAAGCCAATTATGGCAATTAAGCTTTCTTTTATTGGCCAGAAACCTGAATTCCATGACCCAAATTTTACAAAGAAACGCATTAAACAGTCTGTTTATCTTTTCGTTGCCCTTTCAGGCAAATCAAATTTGTATTTGGATCTCCCAGAACCAGACCAGTTCTGTAGCTGAGATAGAAAACAGACTAATATAATAAAGTCCTTTCTCAGAACTCGACCAGTGGCTGAGGCCTGAGAGCACCCAGGACCAGACCTAGCTCCACTGATCTCTAGATGCTTGGATAATCCTTTATTGTTGAATGAGAATACAAGTGTGTGTGCAACACAATTGTGTGCTGCCATAATCTTTTGGGTTTTGTATATTTATTTTTGTAGAGCCAATAATCCTAATCCTAATCCTTATTTACCACCATGGTAAATGTAGCTGGTCTGTAATCAGGACCCTGGGCCCAGGGGCTGAGACTTGACCATGACCCAGGACCAACCCTAAATCAACGTATATATCTAGATCTATCTGCTTGCGTAAACCTTTACAGTTGAATTAGTGAGGAGGGTATAATACACGTGTGCTCTGCTACATGTACCCTCCTTTACATAGTCAAGCCTGTCTACCCCTCCTTGGTCTACCTGCATGCAGTGGCCACCAAAAGTGTTCCCCTGCAGAGAAAAACAGTGTTAATGAATATGGAACTTGTCTTCAGTGGCCACTTTTTTTGCTTCCCCTAGGAGATCACTATAACTAGGTACGACTGTAGTATACATCACCTTGGTAATCACCTTGGTGTTTGGTCTGGCTGGGCGGTTGCTTTCAAACCCCTGGGCCCAGGGGCCCGATTACGGACCAGCGACATTTACCATCATTGGCTCTAACTCATCGATGTCAATATGCTAGAATAACATACAAATAAACAGAACATAGCAGAGCACATGTCGCCCTTACTCATTCAACCGTAAAGGATTACACAAGCATATCTAGAGATAAGTGGAACTAGGGCTGGTCCTGGGTCATAATCGTGCTCTTGCCCACTGAGCCCAGACTGAAACCCTCAGTCATAAAAAAAAAGTCCAGGGTATCAGTCACGTTTAGTCATGTGTGACCTCCCACAGCTCAAAGTGCCCAGCCAACAAAAGGTTGATTTATTGGTAGACACGCTTTTAGCGAGGATTATGTAATCAAGCATCTCTCTCTCTCTCTCCCCTGTTTGTGCATTTACCAGACTCAAAGAGGAGCTTGGGAATGGATAATGCAAGTCACCTGGGATGAAACCCCAACAAAAGGTTGATAAGTATTGGTAGACACACTTTAGAGATGGATTATGTAATCAAGCTCTCTCTCCCCTGTTTGTGCATTTACCAGACTCAAGAGGGGCTTGGGAGTAGATAATGCAAGTCACCTGGGGTGAAACCCAAGATACCAGCTTTAGTTCCAGCATACATTGAATAATGTAGAGTACATGTACATTCTCACACAAAACACGCACATCTGCTCCTTCCTCCGTTAGTATCGGAGATCACTCTGTAGATGACCACCAACAAAGATTGCGTACGCAATGAGATCGGGCTGACTCGCGGCGAACTGGTGGGATACAAACCGAACCGAGATCGCTAGCAACTCGGGCTAGATCGCAAGCGCAGATCGTATAGTGGGCACTAGGCTTTATGGCCTGAAACTTACTTTGCATTCAATGATTGATTCATGAGACACTTCAAGGCTTCAACACATCCTTGCTGGCTCATAACAAAACTAACAAAAGATTGATAACAATCTTTAGACAGGGATTATTATGCAATATGCAACATACAAAAGACTGATCTATATATGTTCCTTAGACAGGGATTATGTATAGCTTAATACTTTATGCAATAAACAAAAGTCTGATATATATTTCGTACCTCGGTATGTGTGATCATTTGTGCGTATGAATCGATAATGGCAGTCATATGAAAGCATCACGGGCGTAGACATGTCATTGATACCCATTCAACTGGGGGGCGGATGATCTATTCATCCATCCCCCCTGATGAATAGGTATTACGTAAGTCGCTACGCCAGTGGAAAGCATAACACTAGCACTTGCCCGATTGCCCAGGGCAATTACAAAATTAATGTTGTGCAAGTTAATTTTCATTGTCTAGTTTGGTTGCCCGATCGATAGGGCAACAAACATTTCAACCGTAAGATAAAATGTAATCTCTTACCTGAAAATCTCATCTAGAAACAAGCTTGAAATTTGCTAAGCAGATCGAGCTAATTAGCTAGCTAGCACCATTTAATTAAATTCTTTTGTTTGACATGAATTGTTATTTCGGTAATATTTCTTTTCAGGCAAGACAAAATTCAAAAATTCATGACCTTACCAAGTTCAAACGGGCAAATAGATAGAAAAGTTATTGTGGAGGCTTGGAGTTGAGTTGAAAGCATAATGTGTACATGTGGCTGACCAATATGCATCACTTTACAATTTATTACATTTATTACATTTATTACATTACAATTTATAAGTCTCAAGGCTTCTACTGATTCTACAGTATATCATTTACACATCCTTGCTAGCTTACGAAACCAACAAAAGATTGCTAAGAATTTTTTAGAAATGGATTATGTAATTAGAGTACCTCCCTCAGACTGTCCCCTGTTTGTGCACGTACATACAATTACAAACAACCAAATAGGACTCGATAGAGGCGAACTAGAATCGATAATGGAATTCGCAAGGTCTGAAGGTATACTTAGAATACTAATTCAGAGCCTTATTTTATAGTGTATAGTGAAATGTAAAAAAACTGCTGAAAACTGCTATTCCGCAATAAAGGAAATGTAATCAAAATCACTATTTTATCAAATGTAAGTCAATGCAGCCTAGATTTTGAGTCTATTTATGTATGCTTGTTTAAGGCTTAAATGAAACCACCAAAAGAATAATAAGATTAAGAATAGAACATGGTTATGTAATAGAGAAACCACTCTGTTTATAGATTCCATGTTGATGTTTGCATATTACTGGGATCAAAGAAGGTCAGCAAAGGATTAAGATAGAAAAGCCACTGATTTGATTCAATGCAAACTTTACTGATAAAATGTGGTCAAGTTGTGCAATGTTTCTCAAAGCCCTAGGGATAATTGAGTTCTGGTAAAGAGAGTACAGTTTTGGTCAAACTGAATTTTAGTAACCAAAACCTGCACCATTACATTACAAACTAACAGTTATAACTCCACTTGATCAAATAAAGTTTATTTTGTCATTTCAAATTTGACACTCAGTTTTTCATTTTGTTTAGCGCCCTCTATCAAAACTCAACTATCCCTTTAAATTCATGGCATACATATTAAAGGGACTTGGTAACTTTGTCCATATCCTCGAAACTTATTTGGAACTCTAGTGTTTCTTTCATACCTTATCATCAATAAAAAGCACAGGACAGGTTTCGGTTTTTCAAATTTCCATTTTGTAAGAAGATATTTAATTACGATTGAAGTATTCGGATTATGAAATTGTTTACGGGATAATTTAAGCCGTGTAGAAAGTAAGTACAATAAGTTAGTGAATATCACTTTGCATTTGTGCTCATACATTGTATCTCAGCTAAAAAAAACATCCAACAGGAAATTAACATGAAATGTTCAGTGTTCACACATTACTTTGTGGACATATCAGATCACACCAATACACAATTTTATTAATCACTCATGATACTCATCACTTTTTGCACTTGTCAACAAAGTTACTAGATCCCTTTAATTCTGTTCACACATTCTGTGTGTTACAGTGCCCTACAACATGAACTGTAGATGTCTGATATTCTTTCATTCTTCCTGCAGTGAAAAACACACCCGGGCCCGTAGTGCGATTTGCCGATTTAGCCCCAGAAATGCCAAAAAGAGCCCAGGTTGTAAAATTTCATTGAATTCAATGCAAAAGAAATTACAGAGTTCTATTTTCATGCGAGATTAAAAAAAATAAGGTGTGCACATACTCTGTCTTCATTGAATGTGAATACAACTTTGGCCTCTCTAGAACTAGATTATTTTATTCCTTGAATGCATTTCTGGTATTTTAGTATTACTCTATAGATCATGTACAGCTGCTGATGCAATATGGTCTATCATACAATGACAATGACAATGACAATGAATTTTATTTCTTATACGCTGTATAGTAGAATAATCGTGCCTGGCTTCAGTGCTTGTGGACTATGATTTTAGTAACCACAGGTCAAGGTACCGCTATTGTGGGAGATTAGAATGCATGCACTTCATATTTAATTGTTGATATTAATATTATACCTTATAAATGCTCATTTTCCTAGAAATATGATGTTTGTGAAAAGGCTAAATATGCAAACAAATTTATCATCAATTATCAATTTTACATGCAACTACTTAACATTATAAAATGAATCTTGTACATGATAATGTGTACATGCCATACATACTGTACATTTACAAACTTCTGTGAATTCATTGACTTGTCTACTGTCTGGACTAGAGCTTGGCATTAGGAAAGTCTAACATTCATGCACACATAACAGACAGACACACATACACAAACACATGCACACATGTGTACACACACAAAAACAATGCACATACACACAGTGTCACACACACATACACATGCACGCACACCCACACAAATACACCTTATGCACATGTACAGGTGCACACACTTGCAAACTGCAATCTAGTAAATTATCTCAGATTGAGTTGCAATGAGTAGGCTAAATTTCTGTTTTTAGCTCATCCGGCCCGAAGGGCCCGATGAGCTTATGCCATGGCGTGTCGTCCGTCCGTCCGTCCGTCCTTCCGTCCGTCCTTCCGTCCGTCCGTCCGTCCGTCCACAGTTTTCAAAATGCTTCTTCTTCGTTATTTTTCAACCGATTTTGATTCTGATTGTTTCATAAGATAGGGCTAGGAGGGGGATTTAAAACTTCTACACAGAATCGTGAAATTCATTATATATGCTAATTTATGCAAATTTATTCGAAATCACACAAAATGCTTCTTCTCCTTCATTTCTTGACCGATTTTGATTTGGTTTGCTTTATCTGGTAGAGCTAACTTTGCTACACTAAACTTCTACACAGAATTTTGAAATTTTTCTCCATTAATTATGCTAATTTATGCAAATTTATTCCAAAAATCACAAAAAATGCTTCTTCTCCTTCATTTCTCGACCGATTTTGATTTGGTTTGCTTTATCTGGTAGAGCTAACTTTGGTACACTAAACTTCTACACAGAATTTTGAAATTTTTCTCCATTAATTAATTATGGTAATTTTTTATTTATTTATTTATTTATTTATTTATTTATTTATTTATTTTTATTATTTATTTTTTATTTTTTATTTTTTTATTTATTTATTTATTTTTTTTAAATTTATTTTTTTTAAATTTTGTTTAAAATTTTTTATTTTTTATTTTTTATTATTTTTTTTCCCATGTCCCTTCTGGGGCGTCAAATTTATATTTTGTTCACTCTAATTTTTTTAAAATTAATTTTTATGTCCCTTCCAGGGCATCACATTTTTTATTTTTTGACCAGTTGAAAAGTGTACCACATGAAATTTGCGATATTTGATGTTGCGAGATGCCTGATGAGCGCTACGTCATTGACGTTCTGGTTTAGTTTGCGGTGAGATTGATGTCAAATAAATAATATTTGCCATGTAAATATATACAAGGATGCCAAGCTGCAAGCCATTGTTAACATTAAAATGCCTATTCATGTAAACCAGGGTGACTTTGGCCAGTTTTTGAGAAAGTCAAGATCATAGATGTATTTTCATTGAGGCTCAATTACTCGAACAAATTTCTGTTTTTTTACATTACCCTATAAGGCTCGAAATTAGCATAGGCCCGCTGGCCCGGGACCACTAAAAGTTAGCTTTGGGCCACCAAATTTCAATTCTACTGACCCATTCAGGCAAGCAAATGTAACAGAATTTGTCATGTTTTTCTTTGTTTGGGGCCACCAGATTTAGGTTCCGGGCCACTAGAAGTTGAAAATCGTATTTGTACTTGCCCAACTGGGCCACAAGGCAAACGGGTTAATTTCTAGCATTGCCTAAAGATAAGAAGGAATTTGTTCAAACTTGCAAGTGAGGCTCGATGAAAATACATGTACATACATGTATACTTGTACATCTTTCTCAAAAACTGGCCAAAGTCAAAGGAACCAGTCTACTTGAGTGGCCCAAAACAAACAAAATCATACTTCATTTTGGTTACCCAGTCGGGCAAGTCAAATTTGACATTTTAAAGATTTTGGTAGCCCTGCCTGGGCCAGTGCATGGGCCTGTACAAATTACGAGCTGACCCCACCCACCCCACACCCACCCCACACCCCAAAAATTGTGTTTGCAAACTAGGGCAAGTTCATGCTGCCAAAATGACAATTTAACCAGGTCGGGTTCACCGCTATCATTCTTTTATTATTATACATTATATTCTAACCATGATACAGGGATGAACTTTGCACATACAATTTTAGCACCTGGCATTCAGGCTTGGTTGCTCATTTTGGATTTGGAGCATTGCCAATTGTCAAAATTGTTATGCGTTATTCAAGGCTTGAAATAAAATAACAAATTATCTTTTTGATGGCCTTTTTTTTTAAAACCCAGACTTTCAAAATCTGGTGGCCCCAAAAATGTTACTGTCTGTAGATTGGGCCAGGGCACAAAACAATTCAAATGACCAGGTTTGTCATTCATTGTCTATCAACAAAATATGGAAATATACAGAGAAAAAAAAGTTGTAAATCGAAGGGTTTCATACTTTTGTATTCTGTTTTAATTTATGTTTTATTTCCTCCGTCAAAAAATAAGATCATAGAAGACATTTTAAAGACGGCTGCCAAGGCCAGGGTCAAATCCTTGAGGAGGAACTTCTAAGACAGTGAGGGATGATTTTTGTTAACGAATGTTTGATGGGCAAATTTTGTGCTTTTTTACTCTTTCCTCGCAGGTAATATCTTAGAAGACGTGTTATAGACCGCTGCCAAGGCCAGGGCCCGTTCCTTGGGACCGTTCCATCCCGGCTACAACATCCAATTGATCCTTAAGGAGTACTGAGACACTGAGGGATGATTTTTGTTAACGAATGTTTGATGGGCAAATTTTGTGCTTTTTTATTCTTTCCTCGCAGGTAAAATCTTAGAAGACGTGTTAAAGACCGCTGCCAAGGCCAGGGCCCGTTCCTTGGGACCGTTCCATCCCGGCTTCAACATCCAGTCATTCCTTGAGGAGGGACTGAGAAGCATTCTCCCGGAAGACATCCACCTCAGAGCGAGCGGGAGGATGTTCATCTCGCTGACGCGTTTGGTCGACCGCAAGAACGTCATCGTGTCGGAATTCCGGTCCAAGGATGATCTGATAGATGTAAGCATTTCCACAAACAATCATAATCCAATACTCAAAATTAACTTTTTTTTTCATGATGGCCCGGTCGGGCTATTAAAAACTTAATTTGTTCACATTTTAGTGGCCTGAAATCTGAATCCGGTTGCCCCAAACAAAGAAAAACATCAGTATTTTTAAGCCCTGAACAAGTTTTGATAAATGAGTATATTGCAATGTATGGGAGGCTAAGTAATAGAAGTTGGCTGAGATGGGGCTTGAACCAGTAACCTCCAATTTACAGTTCCAGCGCCTTACCACTTAATATTTCAGAGCCTGGATTAGTGCTAACAGCATTCCAACTAATTGTACATAAATTTGCTTGGTTATTTTGCGATTTTTTTATTTATACCCAAATGCAAAAGCCTGGTGAAAAGGCTAGCATTGGCACTGTTGCAGAGATAATGTCAAACTTTTTTTCTTCCTTTTGTCTGTTTTAGTTATCAAAATGTGCCGAAAATAGATGATAAACCTGTCATTTCAACTAGATACACAATGTAGGTCGCTAGTATTAAAGTTAAAGTTATGATCCATTACAACGCTAGTTACATTACATCACCTTTTTGTTTCTACTTAAAGGGATAGTTGAGTACTGGTAGAGAGAGTACAGTTTTGGTCAAACTGAATTTTAGTAACCAAAACCTGCACCGTTACATTAAAAACTAATAGTTATAACTCCACCATGCTTGAAACGAATACAAAATTACAAACTACTTAGTAAAAAGCCTGTTTTCATTCAAAAAGAGCCGTTCAAACTCAAGAGGGCGCTCTCTAAAAACTCATTGATTTGAACCATTTCAAATAAAATATTGTGCATGTGATGGTTTGTAAAAATAGTGATTAGATAGAGAGATAATCAACAACTATTAAACAAATTATTTTTTTATTTTTTTAAAAGAGGAAGCATTAAAAAATAAAATTAACGGTTGGTTCAAAATTATTGAATAATTATGGGGCCCCACATTTATTACAAATGGTTACGTTTATGGATATTTCAGCCGTTTCTGAACCGATTTTGATAAAATAAAGTTTATTCTGTCATTAAAATATTATAATGCTCTTTCAAATTGTACACTCAGTTTTTCATTAGCTCACCAACAAATTATTATGTGTAGCGCCCTTTATACCAAAACTCAACTATCCCTTTAAATCACTCAGCTTACCTTGGCTTTTCCTTTGTTTCTCTGCGATTTCCTGACTCTGCTGATATAGGCTCCGAGCCAAGTTTCTTTATGTTTTTTTTCCCCATTGTCCGTGCACACCTCCTTTTTACCCCTTAGAAATTCATGTGGGCCTTCTCTACTGGCCCATTTGGCAAGGAATATAATAATTTCTCACATTTTACTTGCCCAGACCAAAAATTTACTAGCCCAGTGTACTTCTATTAAAGTGAGATCTACACGTAAGGAAAGAAAAATGTTTATCTCGCACCTGACCATTAATTTAGTTGCCCGATCAGGCAAATAAACTAGACATTTTCTGAAATCTTGCTTAGTTGCTTGCCTGAGTGACATAAATATACTTGCCCCAGGCAATATAGGGCAAGTGCTAGTGCTGAGCCCTGGGTAATAACCATACATGTATGTTTATTTTATTTCTAAGACAATTAGGGACATTTTTTGTTTAAAGGGATCTAGTAACTTTGTTGACATGTGCAAAATTGATGAATGGTTGATTCAATGTATATTGTTGTTATCTCATATGTCCACAGGGTATTGTGTGAAAATTTCAAGTCAAATGGACATTGTATGGCCAAGAAATGAGCGAAAATGCAAAGTGATATTCAGTAACTCACTGCACTCACTTTGTACACAGAAGAAAAACTCGCCCGGAGTTTTTCTTATCTGAATACTTCAATCATACATATCTTTGTAACGAAAGGGAAATTTGAAAAACCGAAACCTGTCCCGTGATTTTATTGTTAATACGAATACAACAAGGTATAAGGGAACCGCTAGAATTAGAATTTTATTTTGAGGATTTGGACAATGTTACTAAGTCCCTTTAAAAGTATTTTGGGGGTGATTCTTTTTGAGGTAGCCTGCACTCCTAACAAGTTATTTTGAAATGAACTCTGCAAATTGACCGGAGCTCTCTTTTGATTTTCGGGTGATCTTTTGGGCATTTTGCAATAATCAGGGGTAAAATGTAAAATTCTGATGATTATTTTTGTCCATTGTATTTTACCTAAAGTTTGATACCAGTTTAGAAGATTTGAATAACTTTCATATCCTGTCTGCCCTCACTATCTCATGCGCAATTCAAGGATTTCTAGGTTGACATTATTTTGTTACAATGATTTTCCTTTTGCGTCGCTTTATACACTAATTTGGAGGAAATCAATACAAAACTTTAAAAAAAAAAAGAATAATGGATTTCTAAACCAACTAACGTTTCCTGTTACATCATATTACAACTTTAATAACTGGTGGCATAATCGTCTAGATTTCCTGTGTCTTTGGAAGTTGGAAGGAAAATTAGTCAAACAATTGAATAATTGACCTTCTAGATTTAAAACTGCCCTACATTTCTATTTGAGTACCTGGAGCCCTGTGAGTCTGTGACAGTTGTTTGGATAGGCTTGACATCGTGTTTACATTCTATATCTGTTGTGGTCAATTTTGTTGTACACAGTACAGAATGTAGGTGAAAGGCCATTCTTTTGTCCAGTTATAGTCATATTGTCCATGATATGATAATTTGAACTTGATAGCAGAGCTTCGTCATTGTGTACAATAGATGGCCTTTGTAAATTAGGGGTGTTGTCACATATCCCCGGATAGCATACATGGATGCTGGATGGATAGAAAATTTGCGAAATCAAATTATCCGGTGGTTAAAGTTGTCTCCATTGCTGCATGCCTAAGACTTTCCGCGGAATAAAACAATGGACATCGCCTGACAAGGAACACATTCACAGAACAAGAAACGGGCAAGAAACGCATACAAGTGGAGACGAACAGATTTAAAATGTTGCTCTCCGTCGGGCGTCTGTTAACGTTATCCGGTGATATGTGACGAGGGCTTTAATCATTATCCCTAGATGAATTGCTGTATCATGCATGTAAATTTATCAATGATATAACTTCTATTATGAAAATATAAATTGATGGAAATACACTTTATACAGTGATGGAAAAGTTATAAATTGATGGAAATACACTAACAGTGATGGAAAAGTTATAAATTGATGGAAATACACTAACAGTGATGGAAAAGTTATAAATTGATGGAAATACACTAACAGTGATGGAAAAGTTATAAATTGATGGAAATACACTAACAGAGATGGAAAAGTTATAAATTGATGGAAATACACCAACAGTGCTGGAAAAGTTATTGAATTAAAACAAAAATTATGTAGAAATAATACATGTAGAGCGTGTAGTACATGTCTGTGTAGCCGTAGGGCTAAATGCGAAGGAGTGAGCATAATCGTTTTCTCCAGATTGAATACATGCATCATTCATGTTAGTCTCTTTAAATGGATATTTATAAATCTATATTTAATAATTTGTTTTATTTTATAATGTTGCATCATTTTCTTTCTTTTTTTCAGGCACTTATGTGCACTGCATTCATCCCATTCTACTCTGGATTTCTACCTCCCACATTCAGGGGAACAGTAAGTCATTATTAAAGCCAAAAACAGTAGTAACCAAAAGCATCTAATGTATATTTAGCCAAACCAATAGACCGCTTCTGTAATGTATGCAAATAATATGCGTATGACGTCAGACTCCCCGTCGGCAAGCTTAACAAAAGTAACCATGTCCGGCAAGCTAGCTTGCCGGACTTACATGTAGTTACTATTGTTAAGCTTGACGACGGGGAGGCTGACGTCATGCGCATATTATTTGCATACATTACAGAAGCGGTCTATTGATCAATGTTGTTGAATTTGTATATAAAAGGGCTTGTGTGGTCAAATCCGAACCTTGGTATCGTTAAATGCCGAAATATCAGTCGAAACCTCGTTCCCGACTGATTAAATCAGACATTGATTTTCTCTGTTTTCACTTGGTAAACATTATTCCTTTTCTATGAAAATCTCACATATCATTCTCAAGAATCTTACAATGAAATGTATATTTAAAGTCTCAAATACTACTTTTTTAGGAAAAAAATATTCAGTTAACGGATCACTTTAATTATTATTCGCTTTTTTTCTTTCAATCGTTGCAGAGATATGTGGATGGTGGTATCTCCGATAACCTTCCGATCATCGACAAGACAAAGAAGACCATTACCGTTTCTCCGCTCTCGGGGACAGCCGACATTTGCCCCCAGTCACACGAGTTCAGTGACTACATCAACATCACGTTATCAAACACAAATATACAAGTAAGTTTTTGAATGTTCTCTTTGACAAGATAACTTTTCAGACTGTCTGTCGCAATCTATGTGTATATATTGCATCCAGCCAACACAACACACCAGCATTTGCCCCCAGTCACACGAGTTCAGTGACTACATCAACATCACGTTATCAAACACCAATTACATGTATACAAGTAAGTTTTTGAATTATACCAAATAGTATAATTTTTCATGATGCAAGTATCAAGTGACAGCTAATGATTAGTTCTCATCTATGAATTTTATCATAATTTAAAAAATCGTCACCATACTAAATGATGTGCCCATGGGTCTGCAGAAGAAGACTTTACATTGACTAATACTGTATGAGTGACAAAAGCACTAGTCTAATCTGCATACTCATAAATGTTAATTTGTTCGCATTAGTTATGGTTGCAAAGTTTTAATTTTAAAAAACTTTTTGGAGACATATATATCTACAGTTGCTGGTGTAGAGTAGAACACTAAAAGTAGTCGCTTTTGATATGAGATATGGATGAAATATGGATGTTGATTCCCTTTAATGGGCTTAGATAGTAACTTTGTCCAACTCCACACAACTTAATTAGAAATCTAGTTGGTTCTCTCTTACTGTGTTGTATCTGTATTACCAATAGAAACATGGAACAGGTTTCGGTTTTTCAAATCTCCCTTTCGTTAAAAAGATATTTACGATTGATGTTTTCAGATTTGTAACTCTCCACTGAATACTAGTCATTGCAATGAGTTAGGGAATATCACTTTGCTTTTTTGCTCAATACTCGGCCATATAACATCCATTTAACATGACATTTTCACACAGTACTCAGAGGACATATTTCACAAAACCACACATTTGATCTACCATTCATCACTTTTTGCACAAAGTCGTATCAACAAAGTTACTAGATCCCTTTAACTCATCTGTTGACACACGGTACAGATAGTCAGATACTGTTGCTATCAGGTGGTCTTTATCAGAGTCACATGATAAGTATCAGTGGTGTGGCTGAGGGAGTGTCAGTTGTATTTGCTCATAGTTTATCTTATATCCAACAATGAACAATGATTTACATTTGCATGAACCTAAGACTGTATTTCTGAGATAACTGACAGTTGAGGGCAATAGTTCAAAATATAGGCACTAAAAAACTACTAAAAATTATTCACAGATATAAAGGTAGTATACATGTATACAAATGTGCATGTTGTATAACAAACCAGCTGCATTTAAAATGTTATTGTTCACTGTTCTACAAAATGTTATTGTTCACTGTTCTACAAAATGTGTATAATAACCTGCTCTTGGGGCAGAATCACAAAAGGAGATAACCTTGAGGTGATAGTTCAGAATGTAGGCTCTAAATAACTAAATATTGTTCACAGAACAATATTTATACACATTTGTATGTTGTTGACAAACCAACTCCATTTAAAATGTTATTGTTCACAGTTCTACAAAAGTTGTATAACCTGCTCTTGAGCAAAATCACAAAAAGAGATAACCTTGAGGACAATAGTTTAGCATGTAGGCACTAAGATATTAAATATTGTTCACAAAACTTAATATGATACAAATTTGTATGTTGTATAACAAACCAACTGCATTTAAAATGTTATTGTTTGCAATTTTTCAAAAGTTGTACGACCTGGCTGCTCTTGAGCAGAATCACCAAAGGAGATACCAAACCAACTGGATTTAAAATATTTTAGTCCCAAAGTTCAGTTTAGTACCTAGATTTAGAACAAAAAATACCATCTAGGCAAACATTCAAGGTTTTTAATGTGAAACTTTGTTTACACTTTTGATGCATTTATATATATGAAATGTTGAATCCATTGTTAATCAGTTTCAGCTATGTTGATGTTGTCAAATTTATGCAGGAAATATTATCTCCTTTTAGCATTATTTTGCTAAGTCTGTTTTGATGTGAAAAAGTTGGTTGAACTCTTCGTGGTTGAAATGGAGTGAATATGACCTTGTGAGGGAACACAATGTTCCTGGATGTTGTACATGTACAGTATACAGTTTTTTAATATATGAAGTCTATAATAATAATAGTAATGATGATGATGGTGATAATTGCATTGTATGACAATGATGATGATGATGATGATGATGATGATGATGATGATGATGATGATGATGATGATGATGATGATGATGATGATGATGATGATGATGATGATGATGATGATGATGATGATGATGATGATGATGATGATGATGATGATGATGATGATGATGATGATGATGATGATGATGATGATGACGACGACGACGACGACAATGACAATGGTGATGGTAATGGTGACTGATGGTGATGATAATTAAGATGATTGTGGTAGTATTGATGGTGATGATGATGATGATAATGACGACGATGATGGTGATGGTAATTGCAATAGTAATTATAACTAATCAATACTTCGGGCTCCAGTGAAAAAAAATACAAACAAGTGGGCTCAAAGCGAATTTGCCCCCGAAATGCAAAAAAAACCCCACAGAAGAGCGTTTGTAAATTTACATAGAGTTCAATCAATGCAAAACAATTGTTAGTGTTGTTCTCCTATATTATCTTTTTTAATTAATTTTTTTATCAACAGCTTACAGCGAGTAACCTGTACAGAATGTGCCGTGCGTTGTACCCACCAGAGCCAAGCGTGCTGAGCAGAATGTGCAAACAGGGATTCGAAGACGCTCTCCACTACCTGAAAACACACAGTAAGTCAAACAGATGTTATTCACCCAGTGGCCAAGCGCCTCTCCGCGATGCGGTGCGTGCACAGTAATCGCTTTTGCGCTCTGAGTCTATTGGATGACTGCTTCATCGCATAAATAAACCTCGCTCACAGAGTACAAACATGCGGGGTTGACTCATCGAACCATGATTGGGATTTAGGGCGCAATATGGATTTAGAGACCACAGACATTGGAGATTTATATATAGATGCTAGATTCACCTTTTTGCTTTGTGGCCCTGTCGGGGAAATAAAAAAATAAAACAATTATGTATCTTGTATGATATATTTGGTTGTCCATTCTGGCCAGTAGAATTTAGCATCAATTAAATTTGGAGACCCGGAGCTAATTTTTATCGGCCCTGGGCTAGCAGGCCTGTGCTAATTTTGAGCACTTTCATAATGATGATACCTGTATGCTTAGTAAAAAAAGATCCATCTAGGTTATCCCGATGGTGATTAGTCATGTACAGTACTAGCAAAATTGTATTTGTTCATGGATTTTTTTAAATGGAGTCATTTTTTTCTTCTAACGATTGTCTTTTTACATTTCCCTCTCAGCACTCATTCCATGTGAACGCCACGTGTTGATTCACCGGTCAAAATCAGTCTGTCTCGGCGACCCCGCTCTATCCTGCCTCGAACCACAATCGTCGAGAACGTCGCTCGCATCGAAGAGGATGTCGCTAAGACCCTGCAAGAGTCAGTCCGTCCTAGAAATGAGTCCGCCCACCCTACAAATGCCGTCAACTTCAGGGGAGGACCGGAGGTGGTACCTATCGGAGGAGGATGAGGAGGAGAAGGAAGAGGAGAGGGAGGAGGCGGCGGCGCAGGATGAGGATCAATGCCTAGTGTCTGAAGATGAGTCGGACTGTTCGGTAAGAATCCTCTATATTTACTTTAACTTGACAACATAACATAATGTGGTATTACATAACCTATCAACAACTTCAGGAGTAGATGAGAGGTGGTATCTATCGGAGGAGGATGAAGAGGAGAAGGAAGATGAAGAGGGAGAGGAGGAGGCGGTGCAGAAGGAAGAACAGTGCCTGGTGTACGACAATGAATCTGACTGTTTGGTAAGAAGCCACTATATTTACTTTAACTTGACAACATATTGGAGAATATGGGAGGAAGATGAGGAGGAGAAGAAAGATGAAGAGGAGAAGGAGGATGATGAGGAGGAGGAGGAGGATGAGTTGAGAGAGGAAGAACAGTGCCTGATGTACGACGATGAATCAAACTGTTTGGTAAGAAGCCACTATATTTACTTTTACTTTTTTCGGGTACCATTTCAGCAATATTAGTCCATTACAATCTAGTTTGGCCAATAAACGTGTAACTTTTCCCCGTACGGTAGGTTTTCTGTAACCATACCAAATCTGCTATTCAGCTTTGAATCAAAATCATATTAAAACAGGAAGAAAAAAAAACCCTCCCCGCAGATTATAATAAAATGTTCTTTCTTTTTTTCATTTATTAAGGAGGACGTAGACCAGGATGTCTTTCGAGAGGAAGCCGATGATTTGGAGTCGTTGGAAGAAGGACGTATGTGGGAAGATTGGGACGACAATGACTTTTTCGAAAATCGACCGTGCCAGCGGTGCGAACATCATTCCAACAGAATCAAACTCGTCAAGAGCCTGCCACCAGAAGTTATTCGAGGTACAGTCAAAACCTGTGTGTAGTGACCCTCCAAGGGAAACAAGAAATGTGGCCACTGGTAGACAGGTGACCTCTATAGACAGGTTCCATAACAATGTATACAGTCAAACCTGTATACTTTCCATACGTTTGAATTTACTACAGTCAAACCTGTGTATAATGACCACCTAAAGGGAAACAAGAAATGTGGCCACTGTAGACAGGTGACCTCTATTTATAAACAGGTTCCATAACATTGTTTTTTCTCGGTTGGGTGTCACTTTTGTTTGCCACTATAGGCAGCTTAGGTGCTATAGACAGGTGGCCATTAAAGGGACTTGGTAACATTGTCCAAATCCTCAAAAAAAAAATTCTAATTCTAGCGGTTCCCTTATACCTTGTTGTATTCGTATTAACAATAAAATCAGGGGACAGGTTTCGGTTTTTCAAATTTCCCTTTCGTTACAAAGATATGTATGATTGAAGTACTCAGATAAGAAAAACTCCGGGCGAGTTTTTCTTCTGTCTACAAAGTGAGTGCAGTGAGTTACTGAATATCACTTTGCATTTTCGCTCATTACTTGGCCATACAATGTCCATTTGACTTAAAATTTTCACACAATACCCTGTGGACATATGAGATAACAACAATATACATTGCATCAACCATTCATCACTTTTTGCACATGTCAACAAAGTTACTAGATCCCTTTAAGACGGGTTAGACTGTATAGAGTTAATTCTAAATTGATGGTTCTAATTCTATCGATGACTGTGCAAGAGTTTAGATAAATCGACCATGCCACCAGAAGTTATACAAGGTATTCCATTAAATTCTAACTTTCATATTAGTTAGAAAATGCAAGTCTGTATAATACTAAGGGAAAATGTAGATTAATCGACCTTGTCAGAGGGCGAACATCATCCCAACAAACTCAAACTAGCCAAGAGCCTACCACCAGAAGTTATTCAAGGTATTTAGTTCAATTCTAAATTGAAATGTCGAATTATTTTAAAGACTAAAAAAGATTGTTGATTAATCAACCGTGCCAGTAGCCCAAACCTCATTTCGAACGAACGCTAACTAGTCCAGACCGTACTGCCGAAAGTTATACCATTAGGTATTAGCTGGGGCCCAATTTCACGAAAGGCTCTTGTTAATGTTTGTACACAACCTAGACATTACCTTGACATTTCGTTGTAAGAAAGCCTTTTAGGTAAAAACCCCTTTTTACTAAGTGTTAACTTTGTGACTGATGCTAATTGGTGCAAAAGATAACTTCTTTGATCTATTTTCCCTCCTCCAGTACTGACTTCATCCTGTGAATCACTCAAGCAGAGCTGCCAACTATTATGTTTTTGCCCTAATTGTTACATTTTTAAAATAAATGTAATTACAGCAGTAATTAGTTAAACTACGTTTTTCTTAAAAACTTACGTTTGAACGTTTTAAAACGTTCAAACACTGTTATATGCATGTTATGAGCACCAGCACCGACCCTGTTCAAATATACGATCTTCAAATTGATCGGCTTATTTTGTGCGCGAACTTTAGTATGTAGTAAGCTATGTGCGATTTCTGTTCTTTTTTGGTATTTTGGTTAATTTTGTTTATGATAATTCATAAAATTCTGTTTTTTCTCTGAAAATTCTTTTTTTTTTGGTCATTTCATTCTGTTTTTTAAATTTTTATCAAGGTTGGCAGCTCTGCTCAAGCCAAGCGTATGGAATTAGTTTACTAGCTACCCTTCCAATTCCTATATTTCTCCTGTCTTGAAATTGTTTTAATTTTTTATTGTAAAGTAACTAAAATATCATTTCTTTTTCTTTTCCACCTACAGTCCTGACGTCATCCTGCGAATCACTCAAGCCTAGCGTCTGGAACTACCTATCAGGAACCCACATTGGCAGTATGATGTCTCTAGCTAGCCTTCCTCTCGTCTTGCCAATTGAAACTGCATATTCCATCGCCATCAGGTAACTATCATATATCGTCTAGTCAAACCTGTGCTCGTGGCCACGTCTCTATAGTAGCCAATCTGCCTAAAGTGGTCTCCGGCAACAGTGGCCTTGCATGGACTGACTGATCGGTTGGGGGGGGGGGGGGGGCACACCTTATGATGTATTTCTTTATTTTTCAGAGATTTCCCCTCATATTTGTATTGTTTTTGGCTAGTTATTGGGGCACATGCAGCAGTGACGTAGCATGGTGTGACTGATTTTTGGGCACACCTTATTTATTTCTTTATTTTTTCACAGATTTTCCCCTTATATTTGTATTATTTCTCGCACAGTACCATCAATCATCTGAGATTGTTCCTGAGCAGAATGAGGACCATTCCATGAATGATTGAAAACAAAATGAAAGAGATAATCAACTAATCAAGTTCTAATCTTTTTTTTTTTTTTTTTTTTTGCTGATGTAGGTTAACAAGATGGCTCCCCCACCTACCCAGTGATCTGAGGATGTTCGTTAGCGGACTTATGAGCATTCTAAGAGTGATTGAGAGCAACATGAAAGACATGGACATCAAGAAGTTTGACGCTGAGTGAGTTACATTTAATTATTCTATCTTTTTAAATGAAAAGGAGTAAAGAGAGAAGGGTTTCTCCAGGATTCGAACCTGGGACCTCCGGATTGCTAGACCGGTGCTCTACCAGCTGAGCTATAGAAAGCCCTCGTGCTGTAATCGTCCCGGAAACCCCTTAAATTTTCAATGCTCGAGTGATCAGAAGCTGTTATAAACCTGACACAAACCTGAAGGATTTTAAATCAACTAAGGGATATGAGCTAGGGATCACCGAAGTGATGCAGCTTTTTGTATACAACCCTTGAATCTATTGGTTTATTGTCAGTCAATCTATCTGGTCCCCTATGTATTTGGGCAATGATGCCTAATACTTCTTTTTTTCCCAACTCCATACATGACCCCAACCCAAAACCTAACTGTTTTATTAAACTTTTCCAATTGTTAAAAATCTCCAATTGTTGTATAAAAATAATATGGAAATGTCTATATTGCTCTATGCTGCTTGGCTGTTAGCTTGTTAGTAACAATAATTGGACATAATGGACAAACGCAATCACAATTGTATGGTCTAAGCCTCTTATTTCTGATTTTGCTAGTAGCTGAAATGGTTTATCAAATAAGTGTAGTCAAAGTGACAAGTTACTGTATGATAATAATCATCATATTAATTCAATGTTATACTTTCTGTTTTAAATTTGTTTTGAATTACATTTGCTCGCTGCTTTGTTCCCCTGCACAGGTTTTCCTGCCACTTCGGGCTCGAGCTGGAACCGGACACCGTCACGCCGGCGATCTCCTCGCCGACCTCCTCCCACCATGCCCACGAACTGCTGGCGCTGGATATGGCGACGGGACAGCCGCGTCGTCGCAAACTCAACTTTGCGTTCTCCATGGACGTGCAGACCGAAACGCTTCCCGACTGCATCATCGACACGTTCGACTTCTGCGACGATCTCAGCGAGTTGACGATTCCGCGACGGCAGCGCGTCCACATGGAGCGGAATCTTCGTCACGAAAGCGAGGTCGCGTCGACATCCGCGGGGGCGGCGGCTGATCCGGGTGGCGAATACGATTTTGACTATACGCTCAAGTTGTCGCGTGAAATGGAGGACGTTATTACGTACCATTATCTACACATCTCGCAACAACTGGATAAGGAAAGTGGCCGGAGCTCCGTCGAGATCGTCGAACTCTGATATCGTGAACGAGCGACAACAAAAAACAAACGCAATAATACAATAATGCAACTGAGAAATTAATCCCTAGATTTTCTAATAGGAGAAGAAACATTGTGGTGCAAGAGGAAGGACATATAATGAAATGCAAATAGCTACGCGTCTGAGAACGGGATGAGATGTTGGGTCTTTGATGATAACGTGGAACTTCTTATCACCTGCATCTCAGAAATTGATAGAGAGAGAAGGCAAGAAAGAACAATGCAAATGACGGGAAACGGTCAGAACGTTCTCAACAAAATGTTGAGCTTCTTCGGAGGACCTCTCTTCCAAGAAAGTATGTTACATATCATGGTGTATCATAAAATTCCTCTTCAAGTTACATAGCCATAGCATGACAACTTGCAAGGATTACATATATATTATAATGCAACTGAATCGTTAACAAAGCAACTGAGACTAATTGTTTAGAGTAGGCGTTGGATTTCAGCGTATCAGTCATTATCCATATTAAATTGATCATATATTGACTCTGCACTACAGAGTGTATAAATAAGTCATACGTGCTCCCAACTGAGCTAACTCGCCTTCCTTGATTGATCCTGACAACAAACTTAGTAAATTTGCTTTATATGTAGATAGATAGTATCAGTATTAAAAAGTAAATCTTGGTGTAAATGAGGATAAATTGGAATTCAGATATCATGCAATGTGTGTATCACACTAATTTCTTTTGATGTAATTTTACCGTTTTTTTTATAACAATCTCTACTCCTTGTAATTGTTATTTTGTCTTTTGAAAGAATTATTATCTCCCTATAAAAAAAAAAGTACTGAGCATTTGTCCTTCTTTAAAGACAAGAAATTATAACTAGGGACTAGGCTATGTTAAGACTGTGTCAGTGAGATTAAAAGCTGCATAATGTGCCAGTGCTGTAGTCAAGTCCAGACTCGATACTGCTTTTGTTGGTCTCGTGACTCGGACTCGGATTTTGAACAAATGGGAACATGCTATAAATTTCATTGGGGACTTTGACTAGACTACAGCCGTGTAATGTACTGTGTGTACACATACCCACCGATATATAGCTGCACTAAGACTCGTAGTTTGCCCAATTCCTGGTCAATTATATAATTAATTAATTGAAATATTTAAACTGTGTGACTACTAGGACAACTCTCTGTAGCATGAAAAATCTAGACAAAAATGATCTCGTTCTCAAGCCCTTGTCACATATCACCGGATAGCGTTAACGGACGCCCGAGGGAGAGCAACATTTTTAATCCATTTGTCTCCTAGTTTCTTGCCCGTTTTCGTGTTCGGCGAATGCATTTCTTGTCAGGCGATGTCCGTTGTTTTATGTGGCAGAACGTTTTGTGCATGCAGCAATGGAGACAACTTTCACTACCGAATAATATGATTTTGCAAATTTTATATCCGTCGGGCATCCGTTTACGCTATCCGATGATATGTGACAGCACCCTAAATACCCCTTCCTTGATCATGTCATTTTAACAGTATTTTTGTATAAGTTTGATAATTGTATTCAAACATGAAACTGTACCTGACCGTGCTAAAAGCTAATAACTTAGCACTGAAACAAGTCGAATCAAGGACATTACATCTTCTATTGACTATGTAGGAATTATTTGAGAACATATCCACCGAAATCTACTCCTGAACTGCTACTGTTAAATATTTGTATTTCTTACGTTTTGGACAAAAGTTTTGAAGACAGCTGATTGATACTATATATAGAGTGTATTGTAGGTGTCTATCAAGGCTATTTTCATGGATTTGTTTAAATAGAGGTAGTTTGGATTCGTAAATTAGCTGTGCGGTGCCTGGTTGCGTAAAGCCCGGCGCAGACAGAGCCGACTCGACCCGATCTGACTGGTTTTCATTCAGGCTAGATTCAGTTTCACTGAGTCGGAGCCGGAGCCGATTCAACATGTTGAATCGGCCTCGAATGACCTCTGACTGGTTCTTGATTGGCAAAACCGGAGTCCTGAGGCAACGCATACTGAGTTAATCAGGCTGAAAACCAGTCGGATCGGGTCGAGTCGGCTCTGTCTGCGCCGGGCTTAATACGCACAGGCTCAGTGTTATGCAATGTGCACAAACCAGTCTACTTTTAGTCTACTAAGTATTTTTTAAATGAAATTAGAAAAAATGCTAAATCAACAAAAGTTAAATTGTAATTGATATACCTTTGACCTTTGACCTTTAAACAGTACTAATTCTAATTTCTTTGTTTGAAGGAATTCGCTCTTGAGGTAAATGAGACTTCCATTAGAAGGTCGGTAGTAAATCTTTAAAGAAATTCTAATACTGTGATGGGTGCACAAGATATTTGTGCGGGTTTGAACTGTGCCTAAATGAGTGGGGTATCGAAAACATTATAAATGCAAAATATATTGTGTTCATTATTCCCCTTGGATACTGTAAACGTGGTAATATTCGCGGTGCATTAATTTTCTTGCATTTCACGCTAGATTAGGCGAGCGTGAATTCTTAAACTCGCGAAAAATATAAATGCGCGATTTTCAGTGGGTATTCTGAGTGTGTGAAGAATGAATATGGAGCGGTACGGTACCTTGTGCATTTGTGTGTACATACATGTACATGTACATAATGTGTTGTGGGCGAATGTATTAACTCTGGTTTTGAGTGCATGCAGTACCTTTCCGCATCTAGTGCCATCATTTGCAAAAGTTTAAGACCACCTTTCCAAAATGCAATAACTCAAAGAAAAAACAAAGTTAAACATATTTATTTTTCAGACATACTTTTATTTTCAACGCATAACCTTTGTATCACACTTGAACTGCTCTTTGACATTGTTTCCATGACCACTGTAGTAAACATGTTATGTAATCATTCAATGAGACAAAAGAATGCATTCCAAATTATTGAAATACCCACAAATTCCCAGGTGGTCTTAAACTTTTGCAAATGATGGTACTATCGGAGCGCGCAAGACAGTTTTGAAAGACACAACTTCCTTCCATGTAAAATGGGTTTGTGAATGATGCTTTTGTTCCTCCTGGAAAAGAAAAATAAATGAACATTTGCTCAGGATGAATTTAAGAAAACCTTTTGTGCTACCCAGCACAAAATTTAATCACGCAATTATATAACCACGTTCACAGTACTCGATCTTGTGTGTGTAAAACAAATGTATACTTTTGCTACCTCAACAGCAGAATTTATATATATCATATATATAGGTATATATATACCAGTATATATTTTTTTTATGAGGAAATATATTATTATTATACCTCGTCTGTGTTTTCTATTTTGAAAACATTCTTACATATCTACATGTACATGTTATGTTTATAGAAAGTGTATGTACATGTGTACATTGTATTTATTACTGAGGATTTACAAAGCATTATTACATTGTAGCTTGGTGGTGGTATCAGTGAACATAGTAGTCATACATAGTCAAACCTGTCTTAGTGGCCACCTGTCTATAGCAGCTAACCTGCCTATATTGGCCACCTGTCTATAGCAGCTAACCTGCCTATATTGGCCACCTGTCTATAGCAGCCAACCTGCCTATATTGGCCACCTGTCTATAGCAGCCAACCTGTCTATAGCAGCTAACCTGCCTATAGTTGCCACCTGTTTATAGCAGCCAACCTGCCTGTAGTGGCCAACAAAAG
Source organism: Echinarachnius parma (assembly GCA_037951105.1). Taxonomy (NCBI): domain Eukaryota; kingdom Metazoa; phylum Echinodermata; class Echinoidea; order Clypeasteroida; family Echinarachniidae; genus Echinarachnius; species Echinarachnius parma. The sequence continues at coordinate 52,045 of JBAMJV010000796.1, forward strand.
TGAGCCCTCCAGTGAAATTCTAGGCTGTGTAATCTTTCTATAAAGTTCCCCTGTCTACAGTGGCCAATTTCTTTTTTCCCCTTGGGTGGTCACTCTTCATGTATATGTAAATTGTACTTCAAGTATTACATAATGTAATACGCATTTATTTTAAGCAAGAGTAATTACAATGTATTTATTGTATGCACAAACTATACATCAGCATCTCTTTAACTATGGTACAGTAATAATCCCGTTGCCTCTGGTTCAATTCCCTGTGGGTGCCCATTTTCTTTGCTCTTTTTCTTTGCTTTTTTTCCAACTTTATTTTGTTACTGATTCCAACATTATTTTCACTGATGGTTCTCCTCAATCATCTGCTCCTTTTTTAAGACAATATTTTAGCTTCAGGAGATATATTTGCCAAATGATTAACGGGGAAAAAAAGATGTATTAATTGTATCGATGTAAAAAAATGATGAGGGACATTTTGTTGAGTAAAGTACATGTAATGACCTCGTCTGTTCCTTTTTGTGGACATGTAAATATAGAGATATTTATAAATTTATCTATAAAATAAAGTCATAATTCATTTTAAAGAGACCGTCTCAGTCTTGTTTGTTTTTGTTTTGTTTACGTTTGGAGTACATTTGTAATTGTGTATACATCAAGGAAATTTGTGATACATTTATTTATATCTTCTAAAATACACAATAATTCCCCTGAAAAAGGAGTGTGTGGTGTTTATGTGTGTGTGTGTGGGGGGGGGGGGGGGGGGGGGTCCAGTGGGGAAGGGGGTGTCCCACATTTAATTTGTACATGTCCCTCCCCCATTTTTCAAAATAATTCACTGCAGTATTCTGCTGTTTAGCTGCTATTACCAGCAATTTTTTATTTATTTTTTTTAAATAACTGGTTTGAAGTTTGAACATTTCGGATTTTCATGCTTTGTGTTAACATTGCGTGTGTGATTACAGCCCCTATATTGGGGCAACACATACCTACCCCAAATTTGGTGAAGTGCACCCCCCCCCCCCGGCTTCCACCTACCCTATAAGTAACAGGGGCGTCGATCCTGGGGGGGCAGGGGGGGCAGTCGCCCCCCAATGAAAATATTGGGGGGCGAACATATCATTTCGCCCCCCCCAATAATTCCGAAAATGAGGAGAAAAAAAATCGAGTGATATAATGCCAAAGAGGGAAAAGACACATTTATCAATAATTAATCTTCAAAATAGCCGTTTTTTAGTTTGAAAAGGACTGTAAATCTCTTTTTTGCCGCGCGCTTCGCGCGCATACAGTTTCTCATATTGCAAGTTTCATTTTGGTTGCGGGAACTCACCTTTCGAAATGTGTTGGGCAGTGTAATTTCTCAAACAAAGTTTATTAAACTCTCATCTATAGATAGCACACCGTCACAGAAAATAAAATAATATGAAATATATCTTTTAGTCAATTCGGTCCATATGCGCTGAACGCAAATCAAAGTGGAATATCATGTCCCGCCACATTTGAAAGTGGAGGATATTGTCCCCCTCCCTTTGTCATTATGTATGTTTGGTTCCATACTTATAAACTTCATATTACGTGAAATTTCTGTCTCGGGTGTGCACCAAATCGCACAATTTCACGCCCAAAAATACAAAAGCTCCCTACTGTGGGAGGGGGACACCCCCTCCCACACCCTCCCCCGCTCGGTCGCTTCGCTTCCTCGCAATGTCTCTCCTCCACTTTTGAGAAGTTGTTGACGCCCTTGCTTAGTTTCATGGGAGCACAATGCCCTAGACTATAGGCTATCGATGACTCTATAGTATACAGGATCACGTGGATCCATCTCATGGGATCTCATGCAAGGCTCAATCTTTTCCTCGCTATGCCCTTTAAAAATACGTTACGAGTAGGTTCACTGTTTTATACAATTTTAACACCCATGATAGGAGTTGCAAATGTCTGAAAAAGCTTCCGGGGTCTCCGGCCCCTGGACCCCCATTATTGGTGCCCAAAGTCGGGTCTTCGAGCCATCAAGACACTTTTAATGAGCGCATAATAAAACCAGGCATGCCAATGTGGGGCTTTTAGCTCTCTCAGTGGTCACTCTGGAAAATTTTTCAAATTTCGCCCCCCCCCCCCAATCGCAAAAACGGATCAACGCCCCTGATAAGTTACTCAACACACACATAACAAATTTAAAAAACTTAAAAAAACTAGCACTTACTAAAGGTTTATATTCCCTTCAAACTTTAAAAAACAACTATCTACTTTTCTATAATACAATAATAGTACCTTTAAAATAATCATATATTACTCATGACATTTCAAGGTACATTACATGTGAAGTACTGTAAATGTAATGTGTTTTGTCTAGTAGTACCCCCCCCCCCACCCCCCCCCCCCCCCCCCAAAAAAAAAAAAAAAAAAAAAAGAAGCCCCCAGCCACTAGGTGTTTTTGGTTGATCCTAACAATATACAATTGCCTGATGTGAGTTTCATCTACCAAGTGTGAACATCCAGTTATGATGAGTTCCATTCAATAATGAAATCATAAAAGAAAGAAGAAAAGCAAAACAAAAACAAAAATTAAATCGCTCGACTACTACCGATACCGTATATCGATTGATATCGGGAGTATCGATTAAGGATTTTGTCAGCTGTTTCTCAAACAAATTTCAAATGCACCGCCTTTTTAAATGCTCTGCCTATTTGAGAAAATAAGTTTATCCTTTCTTGTACTTTCAAGAGAGTTTCATAGTTGGGATAGTGACGATCAATATAGAGAGAGGAGCTCGCAAAAACAAGGTGTTCTTCATTAAGGGGAATATTTTCACTTATTATTTTGGTGCCGCATTTATTGACTCGACACCAGTCTTGAGCTGGTCGTAGCGCCGCAACTCCTGGGCACGGTCCAGTTTGACACCCCGCTGAGCTGAGCATCCCTGCGCATTGCATTGGCATTATTACTTAGTAAGTTAGTTTTACCATTGCCTGGAAATTGGGATCCGATCGTGAGTGGCATTTCAAAATCATCTGATTAACTGTTAAATAGTGATATTTGGTGATTGCCTCATTTAAGTTTATTAACTAGAAAACTTTAATTAAAGTAACAAGACTGCAGACTGCAGTGCAAAATGTGACGTGAGTGTGACAAAAGATATGTTTGTAGTTTGTAACTCAAATCATCAAATGTAACTGTAAGTTAAGTGTAACTTCAAATTTTGATGTGTAGTTCTCAAATAGAGTATAGACAATAATTCATACTGCAAATCCAATAAAATAATTTACAACATTTGACTTATTCAAAATGATTTGTCATCCAATTATCATTATTGATATTGACTCAATAATAGACAGACAATAACAATGTTAATTAAAGTCAAGAGCATCGTGCAATTTCTAAAATACAAAGACATTCACAATTGATTTAAAAGACAGAGACAAAGTGACTGAATATAAATTGAACATTAAAAGTGAAATTGAAAGTGTTGCTGTTTGTTGCATAATCTCCGGCCATGTCTGTGACCCTGATCACAGACACTGATCATGCTGATGACTGAGTCTGAGTTAATTTAAGAATTAAGACTCAATGACAATGTTCTTTAAAATTATAAAACAATTAATTTTCATGACTCCCATGAGGCAATGATGAGGCTTGAGGGGCTGATGACTTGAAAATTAATTTGTAAGACCTTGTAATTTATTGTTTTGTTGCTCTTTTTACTTCTTGGGCAATTCCATGATTAGGTGGACATGACCCCAAAATTTCAAAGTGTCTTTTTCTTACATTTTTTGGTTGTATATGATTAAAGACACATCAAAATTACTGGAAAGGTTATTTATTTTGCTTTGACTGTGGTAAAAGTGGGTTAAAATAGCGAATTTATATTGGTTATATTTTCCTGTGTTATTTCTAATGTAAGTTAAGAAAAAGTTGATTAAGCCATTATGAGCATGAAAATACACAAGACCTTACAAACTTATCATATTTATTTAGTGAGTACAATGCTCTAATAGATTTATCATGCAAAATTAAGAATCTGAGTTGCTTATGCCAACAGTGAGTGAAATTAAAAACCATTGGTATGCCATGTAACGTTACTAACCAAAACATGGATTTATTTTTCTATCTAGAGAATGCAATGCCTTATAATATTCCTACTTCAAATGTTTCTCTTCCAGGCAATGCTCTATCAAATTTAAGGAACAAATTTTACAAATATTATATGATGTATTAATTATAAGCAGTCAAAATCTGTAACGTTACTAACCATGTAACGTTACTAACCAGTCTATGATACAGAGTGTAACGTTACTAACCATAACCACAGTGAAAGAGACACTTATAAGCTGGCCCTAATCAAAAGTGAGTGAAAGGATATGTAAAGTAAGACAAAAGAGGCCACTTTAGAACAATGGATGACCAATTTTGTTTAAAGGGTACCACCACCCAAAAATAATAATCTTTTTATAGAAAGGTAACATCTTTAGTATTCCATTCCTTCAATAAGTTCACTAAAATATGTTTTCAGAAAAAAATATATAATTGGAAAACGCATCACCATTCTCAGCCATGCGGTCATGCGGTCTGAATGCGCAGACTAGTATGCGAGCAGAGCCAGCGGCGCTCTGTGCAGAACGAACGAATCATCCGGGATTCTATTGACGTACGCATGAATTGCATTGGCGCACTCGCAAATGCCTGGCCCGTGTGGAACCACGAGATAGCCGTGGTTCCGTAAGTGGTGGAAATAAATTGCTTTGTTTATGAATTACACAACCCATTGCAAAATGTTGGGTATCTATTTGATATCACAAAACGGTACCGAAACATATAACAATGTGTTGTCCTTTGCCTGGTGGTCCCCTTTAAGTAATGTGAGTTATTCAACCATGTGCAGCATCCCATGTGTGCAGCATCTCATATCTATGGTCTATGCAAGAACATGTGCAGTATCTGATGTTCAGCGTGAGCAGTATTTTAGTGTAAACTCCTCATAAATCTTTCTCCTGGAAAGTAGTCATTGGAAAATATTGTTGACTCTACTTTGACGAGCAGCGACCTGTCTTTGGTAAGTTGAATTATTGTAGTAATTATAATCTTAATTATCATTTATACCCTATATCAAGGTATTTTGTTGTACTGAATACACTGTGTACAGTTTACACTTTACACTGATTAATGATAATGATATACATTGTATTTACAGTGAAAACTAATATATTGATATAAAACAAATATATTGTAATGGATTACATAAACTTACAAGTGTATATTTAATGTAATTACACTGTCCAGAGATGTTTATGTTTGTGTGTTTTTAGGGGTACATTATGATTAGCCATGTCGGTTGCCATGGAAACTTGTATGTAAAAAAAAAACATCTTTAGTGATGAAGCACTTGCAAAAAGTAGTATTTTAATTTAGTGAAAACTTCTAAGGGATACAACAAGAATCTTAAAACCAATTTTGTGACTGAAATATTTTTACAGGTATACTATATTTGTAACAATTGTTTTATCTCATTTGTTTGTGTCATATGGGAACTTTCCAACACTCACAAATAAGTATTCTACTCTGCAATATGATGCAGAAAATTTTCATCTTAATTAATTACTACTTGCCTATCTTTTAGTTCATGAATAAATTATATTTATTTTTTATTTATTTTTCTATATGTAGGTCATGAAGCAAATTCAATAGTGAACTTGAAGAGGACTGGCAAGTATGAGGAGTACAAATATAAGAAAGCAGTTACCATGAAGAGGAGCTGGGAGAAGAAAAAGATGCAAGAACATTCCCTACCAAAATGTGTGCAAAAACAGCTCCAAATTAAGAAGAAACTAGCTACAAACAAACATCTCTTTTTAGAATTCTATCTCTCCAATGATCATGTTTTGTATTAAAACACATAATTATTTTATTTACACAAAGCTACATGTATTTGAATTTGATACTATGAACAAAGTACTATTTAAAGTTTTTGTAAGAATCCAAATGTAACATTAATTGGATTATTGAACAAGTCAACAAATGACCATTTGGATTGATAGATCTCTACTCAATATTTGCCTGCTAAAATACTACAAATATTGAATCTAAATACTTGCAAATAAACAGTTAACTGGTATTACAAAGTATGCATTATTAACCTACCACTTGATGAACTTTGGTGAACTATGGAATGTATCGGATAAGATATGTTTTCAAACAGTTTTCATGTTTCAAGTTGTGAGTTAAGAGTTTCTAGTTAAAGAATTTAAAAGTTAAGAGTAATATGGATAGTTATGTTGATTTACTTGTAATTCCTAAGTATTACTTGTGATTTTGAGGCGAAGGGAGGGTAAAAAAAATGATGTTTGGTAACTTTTACCTTTGCACGGACAAAGTGTAACGTTACTAACCGTAACGTTACTAACCATGATTTTGGAGCCTAATGAAAAAGTCAAGATGCTTTAATTATTGGCTGAAACATGTGCCAACTAACTAGAAGTAAAATGAATATGGCACTTTGTTGGAATTATCTAAGGTTTTAGAAGACTTCTCATTTGAAAACATTGATTTTTTCCCATGTCCTTTTTTGTAACGTTACTAACCGACAATAAAAGTTGCCATGGCGACGCGAATATTAGTTCAATTGTGTTCATTTTTTTTTGTATTAAAGACCTAGGGTGGGTGAACATGTTGTAACATGATTGTGACTTGAAATTAATAGATGGTGGTGTTATAGTAGAATATGTTATGAAAATATGCTCTAAATGTAACGTTACTAACCGTGGAATTGCCCTCTTAGTCATTTATAATTATTATGAAGTTGCTTCACATCTAACTTAGATAGACCTACAAATATACAATACATTGGCCAAACACTAACAGTAGCTACTCTAGTAGTACTATGTCTATGACTCGAGACATAGTATGAGTACTACACTCTACAGTCTTACAGAAAGTGTGGTTTGTAAATCTTACTTGTTAGATTTTGTTTTTCAAATGTGAGAATCATTTAACTATTAGTTTCTTTTCAAATAATACAACCCGGATTCAGTAGACTATTATTAGGATGGAATTTTCATCAAAAGGTTCAATTTAGCACGGTGCTAAAACGCGTCTTTCGCATCGTTTTACATTAGAAGTGGGTTAAATTTAACCCACTTATTGTTATGGAAAGCCGGGTAATTAACGCTTTGCCATGGTAACCATGTGGTCTCCCTTGGCATTTATCTTTATCTTATTCTTTATTCAATTAGCACTTCCTACACTTGGTTTCGACAGCGGAGGTATGGAGGTTTCCCCGCAAGATGAATCCATATGATTTAGATGAAAAGTCAAATAAATATTAACATAGCTAAATTAATTTTCTTTATTTATTTCCTGAAGATCCTGCATGATGGAGGTGCTATCATCACCAACATGTGGCAAGATGTCTTTATGTCGAAGGAGCAAGAGATTGCAGATGAAAGTTGAGGCACAAGAACTGTGCGATCACATGTCCCAATCTCAGCTGGGATACTTCTCCATTCTACCTCAAGAAATCATCTTCAACATCTTCTCCAAGCTATCAAGTATGTAACCAAATAATGTGTTTTGTGATTGTTGACAGATGATATAATTGACTAATAATTAATAAATGCAAGATATCTGATGATAGTTGAGGTCAAGGAACCGTTCTATCACATGGTCCAATCTCCCTTGTGGATATTAATTACTCCATTCTACCTTTTTACTCATGAATAATTTTGAAAGTTTATCTCATTTTTATCTCATTTTATCTTGTTCACGTGCAGTTCCAAGTTGACCTCTGTTCTTTATGCATATTTATATAAATTGGTTAATGTTCATTTTATCTCAAAAGAAAGTTGATCTGTGTCATCTCATTGCCCCTGGTTACTCAACTAATTAGAACAAGAAGAAGAAAGTCAACCTCTGTCCTTTTGCACATTTATTTGTATACATTTTTTAATGTTAATTTTTATCTCAAATTTAGTACCAGATCTGAGCTTCCTCACCCTTGTTTCCAAGTCACTGTGAGATGATGCAACGCTCGAAATTGGCGTAGGCCCGATGGCCCGGGGCCAGTAAAAGTTGCGGTCGGGCCAGTAAAAACATGAAAATGCCAAAGTTTGGTGGCCCGATCGGGACACCAAATGTTTAAACCATAAGAAGACAACATCAAGGAATATAAATCGCAAGTTTGACACCTCTTAAAAACACTTTAATTGTGATTGAAATATTTGCAAGAAATGAAAAGGAGGGACATAAAAAGTCGCAAGCGCGCGCACTATACTTGCGCTAGTTGAATTAATCCTTATTTATGCCTACAAATATGTGCTATTTCCTCATATGAACACTCTCCCTTGAATTATCTACTTCTTGCATGATAAATCATGGTAAACTTAAACAACTTCCATAGGTGTGTAATCACTAAAAGCAAAAGCATGCTTATGCTGTTTTCTTAATTTCACACACCCCCCTGGAAACCTTTGCAACATGTAGAATATAAACATAGATCAACCAATCCACAGAGGGAGTGTGCACATGCATGCTAAGATCTATCAAAACACATGTCTAGCTTTTCACATTCATTCATATTGCAAAGTGCAGTGTGTTTTGCGATATCGTCCGCGATACCATAAAAAAAGTGGAATAATTTCATCTTTCGGATCATTATTCATTTTTTTGAAGGTATTAGAAGGAATCATGTTTACAAGGTAGAGACTTGTGGCTACTTCAAACTATTTAAGGTTTTAAAATAACAAAGATTTAAGTGATTTCATTTCTCGATTTGCCAATTTATCTTAGCTCTGCTCAGTCCCATGTGTGCTTTTTTGTGTTGATGATTTTATGGACTATAAAATAACAAAATCGTACATGGAAAAGGGCTTAGTTTCATCAGTTGATGACTCTTAGATGAAACTGCTCGATTCTAGGTTAGGTTTTGTTTATTCACTGATGGATTTCTTTAATGATGGTGATAATTTTAACACATAACTTCCATAATTTCACAATTAATGACCGAGTAGTCATGACTCATGATGTTTTTCTTTTTTCTTTGTTTGTAAAAAGATTTTTCTGGCCACCAGAAAAAAAAAGATAATTTCGAGCATTGGAATAACAAATGAAGGCTAAACATTGCCCAGTACCCTGAAACTATGAATATGGTTATTGTATTAATTTTACTTTTGTTTTTCCTTTTTTTTTTTCGGGCCAGTACATTTTGGTTTCGGGCCACCAAAATTGGAAAAATACTAATTTTACTGGCCCGACCGGGCCACCAGCCAAAAAAGTTAATTTCGAGCATTGGATAATGTGATGGTGTACAACTTGACCAAGCCTGCTTTGCTGCGTCTCACTGCCCCTGGTCACTCAACAAATACAAAAAAAAAGAATGTCGACTTCTGTCTTTTATGCACATTTATATAAATTTGTTAATGTTCATTTTTATCTTAAATTTAGTTCCAGATCTGAGCTTCCTCACCCTTGTTTCCAAGTCACTGCGAGATAATGTGATGGCATACAACCTGACCAAGCCTGCTTTGATGCGTCTCATTTCCCCTGGTCACTCAACAACTAAAAACAAGAAGAGGAAAGTTGATCTGTGTCATCGCTTCAAGGACCTTGGTATGTGTTAAGCTCACTGCACACTAGATCTATGAATAAACGTGTCTAGCTTTAGTTCAGATATGCAGATGTATATTGTATATAATTCTATAATTCTACTTTTAAAATACAACTTGTACATTATTTAGTGCATGATATTGTCAAAAGAATTGTAAAGAATTTGTATTAATGACCAAAGTGGGTGATGTGATCCATATACATACAATTGTTTTTTTCTCTATACATGTAGGTCTGCTGATGAAACGCTCTACTTGCATTTTCCCAACAAAGGAGAGACTGAAAATCATGGAAACATTGTTTAAAGAGGTAATAAAAAAACATTTAATGCTTCTGCAGCGGAGTGGCCAGAGGCATTATGTTTTCGAGTTGTCCGTCCGTACATACGTCTCTTTATCGTTATCGCGATATCTCAAGAACCAATTGGCGTAATATCACCAAACTTGGTAGATACGTATATATCTTAATGAGCCTATGAAGTGGTTGTATTTTGGGGTCATGAGGTCAAAGTAGAGCTGAGTCAAACCGGATATTTTGCATTTCGAATATGAGTCGTGTAAAAACGGTCGGATATCGAATATTCGAAAAAAAAAAAAAAAAAAAAAAAAAAAAAAAATCAATTTTTTTTTTTTTTTTTTTTTTTTTTTTTTTTCTCATAATTTTTAAAAATAGATATTCTGTCCGTTTTTTCAATTAGAATCGGCAGTATAGTGTGATGTTAGTGTACAAACTGCTGTCAAGATGAAATACTTTGATATCTCATCATAGATTCTTCTAAATTTGGCACTCACTATACCACTTGTATATTAATCCTCTTACCTTTGGTTTATTATTTGTTTTGTTTATTTGTGAATTTATGTAAAATACCTTAACTTTTAACTTTAGCAATAGATAAGCAGGGTTCAATGTGCCATTTTTTGATCGAATCTATCGAATAGGGATTACAAAATTAAACGGGGGAAAAAAAACAAACAAACAAAACAAAAAACAAAAACAATATTTTTTTTTTTTTTTTTTTTTTTTTTTTTTTTTTTTTTTTTCTTTCGGATATTCGTATCCGAAAATTTGTATTCGGTATCCGACCTTCACGGTCGGATATCGAATAGCCATTCGATTTGACTCAGCTCTAGGTCAAAGGTCACATTGCTCATTATATGTGCGAAAATAACTTGTTTTTATGCCTCCGCAACGAAGTAGCCGGAGGCATTATGTTTTCGGGTTGTCCGTCCGTCCGTACGTACGTCCGTACGTACGTCCGTACGTACGTCCCGTTCTCGTGATCGCGTTATCTCAAGAACTGATTGACGGATTTTCACCAAACTTGGGTCATGTATGTATCTTGGGGGGCCGATGATCTGATTAGATTTTGGGGTCATGAGGTCAAAGGTCAAAGGTCACAGAGCTCATTATATATGCAAAAACAGCTCGTGATCGCGTTATCTCAAGAACGGATTGACAGATTCTGACCAAACTTGGTACATGTATGTATCTTGGGGGGCCGATGATCTGATTAGATTTTGGGGTCATGAGGTCAAAGGTCAAAGGTCACTGAGCTCATTATATATGCAAAAACAGCTCGTGATCGCGTTATCTCAAGAACCGATTGACGGATTTTCACCAAACTTGGGTCATGTATGTATCTTGGAGGGCCGATGATCTGATTAGATTTTGGGGTCATGGGGTCAAATGTCAAAGGTCACAGCTCATTATATATGCAAAAACAGCTCATGATCGCGTTATCTCAAGAACGGATTGACGGATTCTGACCAAACTTGGTACATGTATGTATCTTGAGGGGCCGATGATCTGATTAGATTTTGGTGTCATGAGGTCAAAGGTCAAAGGTCACAGAGCTCATTATATATGCAAAAATAGCTTGTGATCGCGTTATCTCAAGAACGGATTGACGGATTCTGACCAAGCTTGGTACATGTATGTATCTTGGGTGGCCGATGATCTGATTAGATTTTGGGGTCATAAGGTCAAAGGTCACAGAGCTCATTATATATGTAAAAATAGCTCGTGATCGCGTTATCCCAAGAACGGATTGACGGATTCTGACCAAACTTGGTACATGTATGTATCTTGGGGGGCCGATGATCTGATTAGATTTTGGGGTCATGTGGTCAAAGGTCAAAGGTCACAGACCTCTTTATATATGCAAAAATAGCTTGTGATCATCAAAATTGAGTTGACAGAATCAATTCAGTGTACATGTTGATTTGGGCTTGATATAAATCGCGTAAATCGCGTAATCATTTTCGACTGCGCGCAGTCGAAGATCCATCTAGTTTAGCAATATCTCAAGATGGATTATCACAAACTTGATACCTGATTGTATTTTTTATGATTGTATAGTAAAATAATTAATTTGTTACTTGTATTACCTCAGTTGACATCTCACGTTGAGATTGAGTCGCTAAGAGTCAACTTTTGCTACGGCCAGTTCCTGAACATCTTTGTGAAGGGCTGGGAGGAGAGGGAGTGCCAGAGAGCTTACTTTGCTGTAATAGACAGCAAGAACCTTCTCCTCAAAATGGGTGAGTACTTTTAATTTATATCTTCCTAGACTTCAAACTTACATGTACAATGTAGATTTAAGGGATGGAACAACTTTTGCTACGGCCAGTTCCTGAACATCTTTGTGAAGGGCTGGGAGGAAAGGGAATGCCAGAGAGCTTACTTTGCTGTCATAGACAGCAAGAACCTTCTCCTCAAAATGGGTGAGTACTTTTTATTTATATCTTCCTAGACTTCAAACTTACATGTACAATGTAGATTTAAGGGATCAAACAACTTTTGCTACGGCCAGTTCCTGAACATCTTTGTGAAAGGCTGGGAGGAAAGACAGCCTTTGCTTCGGCAGCACTCAAGCTTTGGAATAAACTCCCTCTAAACCTCCACAACCAAGAATCATCATTTTCTCATAATTTGGACCTACAGTGCTTTTGAATATTTGAGATGGAAAATGCGCTATGTAATTGCACTATTATTGTATTATCTGAAGTACATGCATGGAGTTCATAACATGCTTTTCTTTATAAATTCAGATCCATGCAGTATTATCATAGTCAAAGTAAAGTCCAATCTGTTATGGTGTTGTTGTTTTTCTATGTCCAATCTGTTATGTAGTTGTTGTTCTTTCTATGTCCAATCTGTTATGATGTTGTTGTTTTTTCTACTAATAGCCAATGTGATGACGGGGAAGCCCGGTGAAAACATCGGCCAAGAGATGGAAGTCAGGTCTTTCTTGCGAGGAGTTATCCTGGACCAATGCGACTCTCTGGAAGATCTGGCCATGTGGCTGCACTTCATCCTCAAACCATATCCCATGGTGCATCAGGCTCGGCTCCTCATGCTCTTGTACGGACCCCTCAGCAAGACTAAAGGTATGCTAGCTGGCAAATAAGATTACATTCAAGCTCTTTTGAAATGAAAAACAGAACTATGGCCTTGTATTAGAACTTGGCAATTCAAGGAGACATCCCTGACCAATGCGACTCTCTGGAAGATCTGGCCATGTGGCTGCACTTCATCCTCAAACCATATCCCATGGTGCATCAGGCTCGGCTCCTCATGCTATTGTACGGACCCCTCAGCAAAACAAAAGGTACATGTATGCTAGCTGGCAAATGAGATTACATTCAAGCTCTTCAGTGAAAAACAAACTATGGCCTAGCATCAGAACTTGGCACTTCAAGGAGTCATATTAGAGCAATGTAACTCTGAAAGATCTAAGCAATGTGACAATAGACATTGAAATAAATATAATCTCAGTCTGTCAGTCCTACATGATTTATGCATGTGAAGTGCGCAAATATGGTGCGCTTTATTAATAATGACAACAATTATATTGCGAAATGTTTTTTTTTTACTACAGATCAGATAGACTGGACGTACATGACGTCAGACGAAGAGATCACGTCACCCCTCAGCTCTGCCCCCTTCAGAGATCTTGCCATCGCCATCAAAGCTCTGCACAAGCACAAGGATTGGAACACGGACAGCGTGATCAGCGTACTGGAAGAGCTTACAGGTAAAAATCAAATTTTTGTTATGTTATTGTTTCTAATACTTATTACTAGCTCTTACAACTGTCTGCATTTGTAAGATATGTTTTTGCATCAAACTACATTACCACTTGATTGGATGTAGTGTGGCAAGATCGGTAGAGCGCGCGCTTTCTGATCATGAGATCCCGAGTTCGAACCCTGCCCACTGCCTTTGTCCACAGTTGCTGCTCTCTACCCAGGTGTATAAATGGGTACCATGGTCGGGTGTTAATTAGCCTTTGCGCCATCATCAGTGGCAGCAGGGCTAGTATGCTCCCCGGGGAGTTGAGAAAGTATGCAATATCATTGTGTGGGTTTGAAATGTACCTGATGACCATGGGTATTAATATTAATATGCGCGGTAGAATATATACACATAGTTTCCGCGCTCTATAAATGATTTATTATTATTATTATTATTATTATGTGATTGAATGCCATCAAAGCTCTGCACAAGCACAGCGTGATCAGCGTACTGGAAGAGCTTACAGGTAAGACATCTTCAAATCAAGTTATAAGTAAGACTTACTAGATGTTCTTGTTTAAAACTGTAAAATGAATTGAAATGTAATTTCATATTTTATGCTATGCAATATATGTGACCTTACACCACAAAACGACCGTTATGTCGCGGATATAGTTTCTCTGTTATTAGCTGAAATAATCAAATTTGGTTAAAAGTAGGAGATTTGGGATTTTTGTATTTCCTGAATGAAGGTATCTTAATCGGTGACACGACATATGCTCCGCCGACATATGCTCCGCCGACAATTGCTCCGAAATATGCGACATATGCTCCGCGACAAATGCTCCGCGGCAAATGCTCCGCCGACATATGCTCCGCCGACAATTACTCCGCCGACAATTGCTCCGCCGACAATTACTCCGCCGACAAATGCTCCGCCGACAAATGCTCCGCCGACAATTGCTCCGCCGACAATTGCTCCGCCGACAAATGCTCCGCCGACAGATGCTCCGAAGATGCGACAATTGCTCCGCGACAAATGCTCCGCGATATTTGCTCCGCCGACAAATGCTCCACCGACAAATGCTCCGCCGACAAATGCTCCTCCGACATTTGCTCCGCCGACATTTGCTCCGCCGACAATTGCTCCGCCGACAATTGCTCCGAAGATGCGACAATTGCTCCGCGACAAATGCTCCTCCGACATTTGCTCCGCCGACAATTGCTCCGCCGACATTTGCTCCGCCGACAATTGCTCCGAAGATGCGACAATTGCTCCGAAGACGCGAAAATTGCTCCGCCGACAATTGCTCCGCCGACAATTCAGTTTAAGAGGTTCGTAATTCCGAAGGTTCAATTATTCCGAAGTTTCGTTATATTAGTCCGAAAATAAAATAGGGTCGTCAATACGAAAATGAAATCTGGTTTGTTACTAAAATTTGTGGTTGATTTCTGGTAAAGAGAAAATCAACTATCCCTTTAAGCATACCTCTCCCCCTTCCCCTCCCTTGGCAAGACCAATTTAACATTTCAGTTTATTTCATTTTTTTAATTGGCACTATAGCATTATAAAATAGCAGAATTTATTTTGAAGTGTTTGCAATAACCAACCTTCGGAATGACTAACCTAAAGGTCCTTTCCGATTGAGCGGCGAACGTTGGCGAACGTTTACGAATATAGCGAAATCGCGGGATTTCGCCAAGATTCGTTAACCGTTGCAAAAGTTTGTTAAAGGTTGCAAGAAAATTCACAAACCGTCGCAAACGGTTTTTCTTGTCGCAAAGAAAGTTTCAACATGTTCAAAATTTCTTTACGAACGTATTTTTCACAAACTGTTGCAAAACAGTCCCAAGCCTCTGCAAACGGTTTTAAGACATGTCGCTAACGTTCTAACCAAATGACTATATGATTCATTTATAAGCAACCCATTGAATGGCGAATGCTTAAGGTCTTATCCCACTGAGCGGCGAACGTTTGCGAACGTTTGCGAATTTTGCAAATTAGGGATTTCGCCATGGATCATGCGCGTCGATACTAAAGGAGTGGTCACACTGAGCACGAATCCCCACGACTAGACCCGCGAATGCAGTACGCATTGGTACAAATCTATGGCAAGCCATTTTAACATTTATTCCTATTTCTTGATATCAATAATTGAATTATTGATATCGGTTTATTTCTTGATATCAAGTATTACCAATACAGAAAAGTATTTCTTGATATCAATGCATTCTTGATATCAATAATTCGATTTCTTGAGTTAAAGATTTCGATTTCTTGATATCAAGAATTGAATTCTTGATATCAAGAAATAGGAATAAATGTTAAAAACGGCTTGCCATAGATTTGTACCAATTCGTACTGCATTCGTGGGTCTAGTCGTGGGGATTCGTGTCCTATGTGACCACTACTTAAAGTAGTGGTCACACTGGACACGAATCCCCACGACTAGACCCGCGAATACAGTACGCATTGGTATAAATCTATGGCAAGCCGTTTTTAACATTTATTCCTATTTCTTGATATCAATAATTGAATTATTGATATCAGTTTATTTCTTGATATCAATTATTACCAATACAGAAAATTATTTCTTGATATCAATAATGCATTTCTTGATATCAAGAGTTCAATTTCTTGATATCAAGAATTGAATGCTTGATATCAAGAAATAGGAATAAATGTTTAAAATGGCTTGCCATATATTTGTACCAATGCGTACTGCATTCGCGGGTCTAGTCGTAGGGATTCGTGTTCAGTGTGACCACTCCTTACGTAAAACCCATTCATTAGAGGAAATGAATGAATGGTCCACCCCCCCCCCCCCCCCTCCCTCATTGATCAATGGGTATCAATTACGGATCGACGCCCAGCCATGGATCGTACATCTATGATTTGGCCAAGATTCGAACATGTTCAAAATTTCTTTGCGACAAGGACAAACTGTTTGCGATGGTTTGCGAATTTTCTAGCAACGTTCAAGGAACTTTTGCAACGGTTAACGAATCTTGGCTAAACCATAGCTTGTGATGTGCAGTGCCCTCTCTACAAAAAGTAAACTACCCCTTTAAGCATTAAGTGAATTTTTATGCTAAGGGGTGGGTTTGAAAAAAAGCGTTTTTCTTGGCAGCCCAAGGGGGTGGGGAGGGGGGGGGGGGGGGGGGTAAAGCCCCTAATCACCATTGGAGGGTGTGAAGTGGGGTGTCTCCTTCACCACGGTATATAGAGCTTTTGCATTTTGGGACTTAAATCATATCCAGATAGGAGCAAATTTCGATGGAGCAAATGTCGGCGGAGCAAAAGTCGGCGGAGCAAAAGTCGCGGAGCAATTGTCGCATCTTCGGAGCAATTGTCGGCGGAGCAAATGTCGGCGGAGCAATTGTCGCGGAGCAATTGTCGCATCTTCGGAGCAATTGTCAGCGGAGCAAATGTCGGTGGAGCAAATGTCGGAGGAGCATTTGTCGGCGGAGCATTTGTCGGTGGAGCATTTGTCGACGGAGCAAATGTCGCGGAGCATTTGTCGCGGAGCAATTGTCGCATCTTCGGAGCATCTGTCGGCGGAGCAATTGTCGGCGGAGCAATTGTCGGCGGAGCATTTGTCGGCGGAGCATTTGTCGACGGAGTAATTGTCGGCGGAGCAATTGTCGGCGGAGTAATTGTCGGCGGAGCAATTGTCGGCGGAGCATATGTCGGCGGAGCATTTGCCGCGGAGCATTTGTCGCGGAGCTTTTGTCGCATATTTCGGAGCAATTGTCGGCGGAGCATATGTCGGCGGAGCATATGTCATGGAACCTCTTAATCTACCTTCTATGAAATTTGATCGTCAGAAATCATGTTTAAGTAAGTTTTTTCATTGAATAAAAATTATCAGAGAACAGCGCTTGAATGGACGCCGATCTTTGAAGTGGCCCGTTTCTCCCTTGTTTTAAAACTGCTTCAGCCATTTTCCAAATCTTTTGCGCTCATTTTCAGAGGGTTTGCCTTGGGTGAATATGAAACATTATATACCATTTTAAAGGTAATGAATTCTACTGTGATGTAATGTGAAAATCAGCATAATCGTTTTCCCAGACTTTTTGGTCGTTTTGTGGTGTAAGGTCACATATGAACAGTTATCTTGTGAAGATATGAAAACACTAAAAATGATATTCAATGCTTCTTAGCAAATCAACAGCAATAATTTGAACTTACAGTGCATCATAAAAATAATTATATTTATTCTCTTGTTCCTTGACTCGGCTAGCCAGTTTATCGATCTAATTAAATATCAATGAATGTATCATTCCCCTGTTTGTAGCTAACATGCCCTGGTGACAACTGAATTGACACATTAAAATAAATATTCTCTGTAATGTTGCTAGCCAGTTAATCAATCAGTTTAAATATCAGTGAATTTATCATTCCCTTGTTTGTAGCATGTCCTTGTGATTGGAAAACAGATAACATTACTTGACTACTTGTAATGTCTGTAGAAAGGCTAGTATTTTAGTAATGGGCAAATAATTTGTTGTCCTCTTTCAATATTGCTAGCCAGTTTATGATTCATATTAGTTTTGATTTCAAATTTACAACTTTATCATTCCCTTGTTTGTAGCATGTCCTGGTGACTGGGAGACCGATAACATTGCTCGACTGCTTGTGATGACCGGAGAAGGGATATGCATTCCCGTCCTAGCTAGCAAAGCGATCAACGGCAAGACATCACAGCTCAGCTCGATCGTGGTGGCTCTAGCACTGGTGAGTAAACCCATTGCCTTTTTAAAGGCCCCAGGGGGTGTTTCACTAAACACTAATTATTTTATTTTATTTTATTAGTAATGACAAGTCATGGAATTCTAGCTGTAAAAGTCATGGAAAGTCATGGAATTTGACTTGAAAGTAAGAGTATGAACCCTGTATCAACTCAATAGGGATTGCAAAATCTAGTAGGGAACAGGTCAATTCATGTAATTGCACAAAAACTGGTATGTATGAACCATCTGAGTGCCAAATCAAATTGCAAGAATGAATTTGACACAGTCTTTAGACAAGTTTACCATTCTAGACCTACTATTATTCCACACTTGTTGGCTGGAATTCTCATGATATGCATTCCCGTCCTAGCTAGCAAAGCCATCAACGGCAAAACATCACAGCTAAGCTCAATCGTGGTGGGTCTAGGCTCTGGTGAGTTAATTACCTATTGCCTACAGGAACCTGGTGGGTCCTGTATCAACTTTATATGGGGTTTGACACATCTAGTAGGGAACGGGTTAATTAACCCATTGCCTACGGAAACCTGGTGGGCCCTAAATTATAGGGATTGCAAAATCTAGTAGGGAACAGGTTAACCCATTGCCTATGGGAATCTGGTTCCCCCTGTATCGAACAATCTAGTAGGGAACAGGTTAATTAACCCATTGCCCACAGGAACCTGGTCGGAACATTTGTTTTTAATTAACTGTCAACTTGTGCCCAGCGAACACGACGTCGTGACCCTCATCGATGCAATTTTCAATTACTTTGACCGATTATTACTGTCTTACAGGTGTCGTACCTCAGTAACCTCAACATGTCCTGGTTGATCCAAATACTTAAAGATGTCTGTCTGCTGGTGCCCAGCGAACACGACGTCGTGGCCCTCGTCGATGCCATTGTCGATTACTTCCGCCACATCATTGTTAGCCTTCCCGAGCAAGGAGACGTAGGTCAGTATATAATATCTACCAACATTATGATCTCATAAACTCCTCTACCCTATAGGCAAGCCTCCACACTAACTTTTATCGTTATTGGCCCGTTCGGGCAAGTAAATGATAAATCTTCAAACGTTACTTGAAAAATCTTGAAAATTCTACATTATATTATTTTACATGAAAGAAATTTCATTTTTCTCTTGTAGTTTAACCATTTTTTAGTCGCCCAATCTGGCAACCAAACAAGGCCATTAATTAAATTAATTAATTACTTGCCCCAGGCAATAGGGCAAGTACTAGTGTCCAGCCCTGCTATAGGTCCCATGATGATGTTTGAAGATATTGTAGATGCCTTCACTTGCTTTCACCAAGTAACTCCTAAACATCACTCATTCCTATAATAACAAAACTAAAGCAACAGAAACAACAAGAAGGACAAATCTATCGCCAATGTCCTTACTCTGGTATTATACATTTAGATTAATGTTAAGTTGTTTTCTACTTCATATTTTCCTCTATACGTGTAGGTCCCATGATGATGTTCGAAGACATTGTAGATGCCTACACTTGCTTCTTTAAGTAGCTCCTGATGACATCACTCATGCTTATAATAACAAAGCAACAACATCAAAAACAAACAACGATCAACAACACCAACCAAGACACAATTAACAGGCATGTTCTGGCTTTGGTATTAACATGTGCATGTAGCAGTATTATGTAATGATAATTACCTTTCTTTGTTATTTTGTATTACTCTCTACAACAGGACCTATATATATGTTGATGTTTGAAGGCATAGTAGATGCCTTATTAACATCAACTCCTCAACATCACTCATTCCTATTATAACAAAGCAAAAGCAACAGAACCAACAAGGACAAAGCTATCATTTATGTTCTACTTTGCTATTATGCATGTAGAATAATATAACTTCATATTTTTCTCTATAGGTCCCATGATGATGTTTGAAGATATAGTAGATGCGTACACCTGTTTCACCAAGCAGCTCCTGATGACATCACTCGTACCAACAGCAGCATCCAAGCAGACAACACGTGTGTGGCTCAGTGAAGAGTAGCAGTAGTGAGTAGAAAAGACCCAGCTCACATTATTTTGTTCATATTATCTACAACCTGACCGCCCAAAGGAAAGCGTGTCGCTCAGCGAACAGTAGAAAAATTGAGTAGAAAAGACCACAAAAAGGAACATGCATACATTTGTGTACGTTAGTGAATTGAACCAGCAAAATGCATTCCTAATGCTAGTAGTGAGTAGAAAAGACCCAGCTCAGTTTCTTCACATTATTTTGTTCATACTATCTACAACCTGACCACCCAAAGGAAAGTGTGTGGCTCAGCGAACAGTAGAAGTGAGTAGAAAGGACCCCAGCTCTGTTTCTTCAAATGAATCTAGTCATATTCAACAGGCTGGGTGATCCTATGCAAGGAACATGCATATACACTTGTGTAAGTTAGTGAACTAAACCAGTCAAATGTATTTGTAATGGTGTTTAGTTTATGCAGCTGTTTTTCTTGTGAAGAAATGACAAGACTGAATAATAATAGTATACAACTATCTCTAAGTCAATAAGCAGCAAGGATTTGATGAGTTTTGCATGATAAATGTATCAATACTTATTTCTAGCAGTAGGGTCAGTTATCTTGTGAAGATATGAAGACACTGATTATGATTTTGCGCTGCCTCTTAGCCAATCAGAAGCCATGATTTGCAGATTTGTGCATTATAGACTAATGCTACTCATTTCTAGCTCCTTGCCCCTGCATTAGGGTCGGTTATCTTGTGAAGATATGAAGACACTGATTATGATTTTGCGCTGCCTCTTAGCCAATCAGAAGCCATGATTTGCAGATTTGTGCATTATAGACTAATGCTACTCATTTCTAGCTCCTTACCCCTGCATTAGGGTCGGTTATCTTGTGAAGATATGAAGACATGGATTATGATTTTGCGCTGCCTCTTGGCCAATCAGAAGCCAGGATTTGAAGATTTGTGCATTATAGACTAATGCTACTCATTTCTAGCTCCTTGCCCCTGCATAAGGGTCGGTTATCTTGTGAAGATATGAAAACACTCATTATGATTTTGCACTGCCTCTTAGCCAATCAAAAGCCAGGATTTGAAGATGTGTGCATTATAAATTGATGCTACTTATTTCTAGTTCCTTGCCCCTTTTGTGTATAAAGACACTGATTATGTTTTTATTTTGCCTCTTGGCCAATCAACAGCAAGGATTCTAAGACTTGTGCCCTCATAAATGTGAGGCACAATTTCAATAGTTTATTTTGAAAGAACTTGCGCATGCCTTTATACATAGGCAAGTTTTTGTTGTGACTTTTGATTCATTGTTGCTAAATAGCACTTGTGGTTAAATGCTGCTTGAAATACTGTCCATGTTTTATTTTGTTATGGCACATGTGGGTGGTTAAATGCATAAAGTCAGACTGATTTACTATGATATTTATCAATAAATTCTATCGCCATAGTAGAACAGTGTAATTTTACATTCCTCAATACTCAATAAATTGCAATATGATACTACTTTTGCTAATTTTGAAATATGACCATTTTGTCTTTAATTTGTGTTTTCTCAACCATGAAGTTATGGTTACCTCTTATTTTTACACATTGTTTTGCTAACCACCATAGAAATGTTTTGATGAGAACAATTCTTGGTTATGAAATTATATATGAGCAGCTGTTTAGGAGTTATTTTTTGTGTTAGGTACAAGTCTGCAAACAGATAATTGTTTTCCAACTGATAGTTTTGTAATATATTGTATTCTAGAACAGAGATGTCTATCATTCAAGTTATTTATATAATATATATTGAATAAAAATAGCTGATTTGTTTTCATTGTAACTTATAATAAAATTATAATGTTATTTTTCTTTCTCAGTATTGTACTAGTATATTATGCAGCTTTATTGAAGCGATTAAAATCAATATTTAAAAAAAATATTTACCCAACATTTCCACCAGATGTTTATAGATTATATTCTGTTTTATATTATGTTATTTCCAGGAATTATTATTTGTTTGATAAGCAATATATTAAAGGTAGTGTTGAGTATTGGTATTTCCCGAAGTGCCCCCCGATATTTTTTTGTGAGATAATGAAAAACTGACTGTCAAATTCGAAAGAACATACAATTTTAATGACAGAATACATTTCATTTGATCAAAATTGGTTCAGAAACGGCTGAAATATCCATAAATATATTTTTATTCAAAATGTTCTTCACCGGCAATCACCGGGCGATATTTAGACTTTTTAGAAAAATTTCAAAAAATGCTTGAAGACTACTTTGGAAAAAATCAGAATAGGTTTTTAAAAAGTCGTTGATGATATCTCTATTGAATCATTATTTTAACAAACAGTAAATGTACAATTTTGTATGAAAAAGGGCTAAAACCAATTATTTTTTTGAAATAGCGCCCTCTTGAGTTGTAACGGCTCTTTTTGAATGATAACAGGGGTTTTACTTAGTCGTTTGTAATTGTGTATACTTTTCGAGCATGATGAAGTTATAACTTACTTTGTCCCGTAATGGTGCAGGTTTTTGTTACTAAAGTTAAGTTTGACCAATACTCAACTATCCCTTTAATATAATTGTTACTAATGTACAAATGCATCAAAGGCTGCAGTGTAGTATTAGCACATTTGAAGGGATCTATTAACATCAATTGTCAAAAACTTACCTTGGAACTCTAGCTGTTCTCACATACCTCATTGTAATTTTGTTTTTCCAAATAGCTATTCCATTATAAAGATAGTTATGATTGAAGTATTCAGATTTATAATTATCTACTGGATAATTGTAACTGTGCAAAGTCAGTGCAATGAGTTAGCGAATATCACTGTGCATTTTCACTGATTACTCAATCATATGACAATCTTAAATAGCTATTCCATTATAAAGATAGTTATGATTGAAGTATTCAGATTTATAATTATCTACTGGATAATTGTAACTGTGTGCAAAGTCAGTGCAATGAGTTAGCGAATATCACTTTGCATTTTCGCTGATTACTCAATCATATGACAATGTGTTACCAAGGAATTTTCTCACATAACTCACTGGACATAGCATGTCACAGAAATACAGATTTTTACCACCACGTTTTGTATCATAGATTTATATCATATATTTCTAGGTAGGGTAGTTGATTATTTAACTTATTTATTATATATTGTAAATCTATTGTAAAAAAAGAAATGTACATTATGTATTATACAGATATTTATGACACCCAAGTCAGTTTTTAAAGTTTGAATTGATTTTGTCCCACAATCATTTAACAAGTGTTGCATAAACGTGCTGAAAGTTTGTTTTTATAATGTTACTGTTTTCATTTGTTGGGTAGTTGCAATGTATTTTAGTTATTTTAGTCAATAATATGCAATGCAAAATACAGCAAATTCTACATACCTTGGTTACTTAGTTTTAATTTGAATGTCATTTAATTTAGATATACATATACATTCATTTGTGCCTTTACAGGAGTACATACAATATATTTACTTACTCTTGTGAAATGTATAACATTTTTTTAAGTACTGCAAATAGATGCACATTTCCTAATTTTAACCAGTTAGGATATTGGTTAGCTAACAATTTTTATTTTTCAATACTTACATGACTTTAGGCCCAGTCACATATCAATTGAAAGCGTAAACAGAAGCCCAATGGAGGTTAAAACTTTCTATCCGTTCGCGTATGCATTTTTCGTTCGTTCCTTGTCGGCCGATGTACGTTGTTCTATCCGGCGGAATTTTATATGCATGAAGCAATGGACACAACTTTTACCACCGGATAATTTGATTTCGCAATTAATTCTGGGGCTCTACAATTCTTTGAAATGTGATGATTTGAAGTATAGATACTATATGACACTGATAAATGTTGGAAACCAGTCTTCATTTTGCATCTTGTGTAGAGATTTGTCTTACTATCCGAGAATTGTCTTACTATCTGAGAATTGTCTTACTATCCGAGAATTGTCTTACTATCCGAGAATTGTCTTACTATCCGAGAATTGTCTTACTATCCGAGAATTGTCTTACTATCCGAGAATTGTCTTACTATCCGAAAAGTGGCTTCAAAGGGGAACCAAACACAGGCATTTTGCTTTGTGTTACTGATAAGTACATAATTTCCATCACTTCTAGTCATTTATTTCCTCTTGGGTATCACTAATAATAAAAAATAACCAATCTATTTAAACCACTATTATCTGTTTTTGACTAAGCCCTGGAGGCTGCCATTTCTTCCAACTGTACCATATGAAACGTCACCTGACCTTGCACTAACAAAAGCGGCTTACGTAACCACTGACATAGCAGCAGATTCAACAGCCGCGGTTACATAACCCGCGTTGTTAGTGCACGCTAAGATGCGCTTAGATGATGCTTCATGCGGTACCGTTGGACAACATGGCAGCCTCCAGTGATCAGTTAAAACATTGAAAATGGTTTAAAAAACAATGATTACTTCCATACTCGGTGATACCCAATAGGAAATATATGACTTGAAGTGACAGAATTATAGAATTATGCACTTATCATTATTCAGCAAGTGAAATTCCAGAGTTTGTTTTCCTTTAATGAATAGTCCTCACTTATATTGTTTGATTCCAATCAACATGAATTGTGTAATGCTCAGGTATGTGTTCTCTATTTTAATTGTTCAGAACTTCAGACGAGTGGATCTGATATTAAATGACTTTTACACCTAATATACTATTTATGCAATTAATGTAACTGACCCTTTTTTCTGCTTCATATTTGAAGATAGAGTACAGCGAAACATCTTTATAACGAGCTCTGTTACAACAAGGTACCCAATAGTGAGGTAGTCTCACAGGTCCTGGTTCTATGTTTGTTATTGTTTTAAAGCCCTGATACAACAAGATATCTGATATAACAAAGTAAATTCAATGGCCCGTATTCACAAAGGAGGTTTGTAGGAAGTTTGTACAAACCATGGTTTGACAATGGTTTACATCTATGGAATGCTGCTCGCATACCATACCGTAAATTGTAAATCAACATTGTTAACAAGTATGGAGTTTACATTCCTTCTCCATCAGTTTACAAATGGCATTCCATAGATGTAAACCTTGGTCAAACCATGGTTTGTACAAACCTACAAACCTCCTTTGTGAATACGGGCCAATGGACCCAAGATGCTCGTTATAATGAGGTTTGACTGTCCATACATAGTCAAATGCAGATTTTATAAGATCTAATTTTGCGAAGAAAAAACGACTAATAAACAAATTGTAGTGATCGTTGAACTGATTACATTCTATATTAGGGCATACAAGTAGTTGAAGAAGACAAACAATCAACATGTGTACACTTTACAACGATTATGAGCAAGTTTATTATTTTGGCTGAACATGGAAAACATTAGTATACAAACAAACAAAACTATCCGAATAATTACCAACACTTTTACTTTTACTTGACATAACAGTGATCCATTAACTTCAAACATTTTTTTCTTAAAAAGTGATATATAAATAATAAGAATTCAGTCGCATACCAATATCATTGTAATATTCTCCTGAATGATGTGTGATATATCATATAGTTTCATTTGAAAGGAACACTGTTTACCCTGTGAAAATGGAAGATTTAAATGATCACCTTTGCCCATTGAGTTTGATGACAATCGAAAAGCGTTATGAACATTTTGAACATTCAATCATAACTATCTTCATAATCACAAGGTTGATGGATTAATGGATCTCTTTAAACATTTAGCAAACTTGTAGACATGCATCCCTGGAATGATAGATAGTCTTAATCCAATATATACATGCAGTGGCGTAGCGTGGTCAGACTGATGGGGGGGGGGGGGGGCACACCTTATGTATTTCTTTGTTTTTTTTCCCCCAAAATGTTCCCCTTTTGTTTTTTTTATTGTTTTTCCATAATTATTGCCCCCCCCCCCCTCGGAAAATGGGAATATTAATGAGAGATTTAAATGATCACATTTGCCCATTGAGTTTTGTGACAATCAAAAGCGTTTATGAACACTTTGAACATTCATTCATAAATATCTTCATAATCAACAAATTTAATGGATCTCTTTAAACATTTAGCAAACCTGTAGACATGCATCCCTGGAATGATAGACTTAATCCAATATAATACATGCAGATTTAGGGCTCGATGCTAGCACTTGCCCTATTGCCCGGGGCAAGTAAAAATTGATGTCTGGCAAGTGGCAAGTAATATTTTGTAAATACGAGCTAGCCTAGTTTGGTTGCCCAATGGGGCAACTAAATTACTGGTCAACTATATACAAGAGAATAATTATGTAATTCCTTACATGCAATTCTCATTTAGAACTAAAACAGGCAAGTAGATTGTCTGTTCCGGCAAGTAAATTTTGACAAGTTATGAATTTACTTGTCCGAATGGGCCAGGAGAGAAAAATGTTAGTGTGGAGGCTTGTTATACGATAGAGAGGTTAGACTACACAGACTGGTATATTTCCTTATTATGGAATCTCAAGCAGGGGTGTAGCTGGGGGCTACAGGAGGGGAGGGGGGGGGGGGGGGGGGGGCTCCTGAAGAGGGCCCCCACAAATGTTCTGCCAACATCGGCCAAATTCATGGAATGTTCAAGGTACATATATGTATATGATTATATTTGCTAAAACCATGTCCCTTTCATGGTAAAAAAAATCATTCTGGTCCAAAATCATGTTATTTTATTAGATGAACATTATAATTTTCAGTCACCTGAAAAGTTAGAAATCCTGTGACCCCCACAGGAAATTGAAAGGCCCTCCTGTTACGTGCCCTACCACTGGAAACAAATCCCAGCTACGTACGCCACTAGTCTAAAAATGGTAAACGTGTACATTTTTATATGAGTATGGTCTCTCTTACGTCGGTTGTTCGTGTCAATAGAACAGAGACTGATTTTTTTGTCTACATGTACATTACAAAAATCTTTACATCTGATCATAGTAATTGGCTAATTTTTTTGTACACTATTATACAAAATACGAAATATTATTTTGTGTTGCTCGAGAATTATTATTCTAAAAGAATTGTCATACTCAATTTTGAAGGAAAATATTGTCTACATGAAATAATGTATGTATTTTATATGTAGATGAAATATATACAAGTCAAAAGTACTGATATACAAAATGTCACAAACAGTTTTAAGTACAACTACAGATTACTACAGTAATGTCAGCAAAATGTTTACCTTTTCATTTTGAATTGATATGCCTCTGTTACGCAACAATGTCAATATTTTCTGTGAATGGTTCCTGTAATGAATGTCTAGATGCAAACCTGTCTATTTCTACAACATGATTAAAACAACATACAATCATTCTTTTGCAATGTGAACGGTTCATTAATTAGTTCACTATAAAAGGAATAAATAAATGTATTCAAACAAAACAACATAAGAGGGTACATCTTTCCTTAATTCTTTGATGAAACCCTAACTCATCCCTAACACTTCATGAGTTGACCTACCAATCTCCACTTGTTACTATCTCCAACCACTACAGATAATCCTAGACTGTTCCAGTCTTGACTGTTTCCGATACTTATCCTGTAATTCTCTCTACGAATTTGACCGATCAGCATCATAAATGACGTGCAACATTGTGGGTAATTCTTGCCTCGAGTCTTTAAAGTAACTGACCATTCCCTCACGCTTTACAAGTAGACCTACTTCTAGCAGTCTTCAGTCATTCCCATCTGTAATTGTTACAGAATATCATTGTAAAGCGCTTAGAGATGATTATAAATCGTATTAGGCGCTATAAAAATCGAGAATATTATTATTATTATTATTAATATTCTAGACTGTCTCAGTCTTGATTGTATCCAGCCGTGTTATTAATGACATGCGACGTTGCTGGCATAGCCTGTCTCAAGTATTTGATGTAACCCATCGTTCCTTCACGCTTCACAAGTATACCTACTTCTATTAGTCTTCAGTCATTCCCATCTCTAATTGTTACAGAATCTTGTAGGCTGTCCCAGTCTTTATTGTTTTCAAGGCTTATCAAGTAATGCTCTCTATGAATCGACCGATCAGCATCATTAATGAGGTGCGACATTGCAGGTTTTTCTTGCCACAACTCTTTCATGTACCCCACTCTTCCTTCACGCTTCACAAGTAGACCTACTTGTAGTAGTCTCCAGTCATTCCCATCTCTAATTGTTACAGAATCTTGTAGACTGTCTGTCCCAGTCTTGATTGTTTCCAAGATTGTCCAGATAATGCCCTCTATGAATTCGACCGATCAGCATCATTAATGACATGCGACATTGCTGGCACATCCTGCCTTAAGTCTTTGATGTAAGCCACACTTCCCTCACGCTTCACAAGAATACCTAGCAGTCTCCACTCGTTACCATCTCTAACCGTTACGGGTGATCCTAGGCAGTCCCAGTCCTGGTGGCGCTCCATAGGCTGCTCGAGACGCCCGCAAAGGAACTCCCTATGGACATCGTTCTGCGAAGGACAAAGCGAGGACAAGAGTGTGTAGTGACGACGCTTCTGTCTGCCAACGACCGCAGGGGCGCTTGATCTGTCGATCCACCACCCGGACGCAAGGACGCGTTTGCCCTCAACAGCATCTGACCTCTGCCCGTAGTCGTCTGATTTGTCAAACTCAATGAAGGTGGATCCTTCCATATCGATGGGAGTCGCGAGTTTCAGTAGGATTACCGAGGAGTCATCAGAGGCAGTGTGCTGAGACATCTTGTAGATTCTGCTGACCCTGTAGGTCTCCGCCATCGTGCGGAAGTCGGACATGGTGCGTTTACCCTGCGACACCTTGACCTCCATGCTCGAGGGCGCTGTTCTACCTCCGACCCAACATTGCTCTCCAAGACAGTCCTGGAGGTACCCCTCTGTGTTTGCAATCCGCTGAAGACACTGGTACGAGGTGACCACAAAGTTCTGGAACACCAGCGCCCCGTTGCAAACTGGCATGTCAGTTGCAGAGTCCCAGATTACTGCTACCCAAGACCATCGACGTGTGCTGGAGAGGTTATATAAATGTTAAAGAGAACACAATTATAATTAAATTTTATCCATACTCGTTCTAAGCTTTTCTAAGCCCATATGTCATCAATTATTCAATTATATTTATATAGTACTTCAAGGTTTCCATATATAATTGTTACAGTTTTACAAAGAAACTAATGGCTTTTCATAATTTTTAAGTCCAACTTAGTGTTAAGTTCGACTTGGGATCTTTGTGAACACCTCCCCTGATGGGAGAAAACGGTCAAGAAACTTGACTAACCTCTTAGTGGCGGTTGGAGTGATGTCGGTCCACTGCTGTGTAAGACTCTGTTGCGTTGGTGTTGACCATGTTACTCCTGAACTATCGAGTTCTGTCCCAATGCACTGTACTCCAGACTTTACCAGTTCTGCAACCTGAAAGGCAACAATTCACAGAAACCCAATAACGTTTGTACTCCTGAATAGTCTTCTTTCACTGTCAGCATTTTCTTAAAACTTTGCTTCGGGTTTGTGTCAGATTTATAATGGCTTCTGACCAACACAATCATTGAATACTAAGGGTTTCAGGTATGAACACAGTGTCAGGGTTTTCTATAGCTCAGCTGGTAGAGCCCGGTCTAGCAATCCGTAGGGCTCGGGTGAAAATTAGCTTGGTGCACCTATAGGGTTGCCCGCCGCTAGTATGCTCCCCGGGGAGTTGAGAATGTTTACAAGATAATTGTGCGGGTCTGAACTGTACCAAATGACCAGGGATAATAATAAGCGCTTTGAGCACCTTATTAGGTGGATATTGCGCAATATAAATATTAAATATTATTTTATTATTATTTAGAAACACAATTTTCTATGCTCATTTTTCATTTGTAATATAAACTTCTGGTCAGTTTCTCTATGTAACAAATAAGAAATTAAACTATGTGAACAGTAGGAAATTTACCACAAACGGGAAACTGGTCAGCAATGGGATCCTTTGGGAGAAGCCATAATAGGCATTACTATATATATATTCATTTGTGAAGGAATTGTTTTGTTTAAAGAGGTAAACTATCATGTAGTATGTCCACCCCCACAAGTGAAAAGAAATTTTTGCAACTTACACCCACAAGACAAGGGCATAATTTTAATTGTTATTACCTGAGCACCATGGAGACTGGTGGGCGACCTACATCTCGTGTTGCTCTCCCTGTCCAGACGAATGCCAGATCTCTGCATCATATCAGACAGTAGTGTTACCAGTCTGCAATCGCAGTGCCAAGGGTTGCCGGCAATGTCCAGGGCCCTCCCCGGTAGAATGTGTGAATGAAACTCCTCCATTGTTGATAGCGCGTTGTTTGATATGTCCAGATGGTACAGGTAGAGACGCGAGTCGGTGGTGACCGACAGGCTGGACAAGTGGTTCTGTGATATATAGAGGTAGCGCAAGTTTGTTGCCACCTCAAAGTCACCTGATGAGAATGTCGTCAATTGATTCGCATTGAGATTGATGGTCTGGACAGATCGCAGAGGTTCAAGCCAACCCATGTTGTCATTCGTCAGAGCGTTGTTGGCAAGATTAATCGTGCTTAACTCTTCCAGACCCTTGAAGGCACTGGACGATATCTCCCGAATGCTGTTGTTGCTCAGATCAAGCATCTCCAGCGTCCGCAAGGAACGGAAGGATCCACCTGCCAACGCCTCTAGGTTGTTCTCGCTCAGCACCAGGCGGTGAAGGCGACTGAAGCCGCTGAACGCTCTGGCCGAGATGCGTGAAATTCTGTTCCGCGAGATCGTGAGGACCCGGAGACTTGGCGCCCCTAGGAAGACGTCCTCCTGAAGCTCTATAAGCCTGTTGTCCTGGAGGTTCAACCATGTCAATTTAGACATGAACGAGAGCGTTGTGGTTTTCACCGCCTCTGGTTCCATAATATAGATGGAGTTCTCTGCTAGATTCAGTTCCATCAGGTCTGTCAACCCGTGGAAGCTTCGAGCCCTGACATGGTGAATGCGGTTTTTCGACAAGTCAAGGAATTCAAGCTGATGAAGATTTTCCATGGACTCTGGTGCTAAGTCAGATATGTTATTCTCTGCAAGTGTTAGTGAAGTCAGGCTAGGCATGCCTGCAAAAGTCTCCTTGCTGATCCTACTTACGTTATTTCCTCTCATATCTATTGTTGTAAGAGCCGTCAAACCAGTGAACGCATTTCCTTTAATTTCTTTGATGTGGTTGTAAGAAAGGTCAAGAGTTATAAGAGAACTTGCTCCCCTGAATCCAGCACTTTCCAAAGTGACCAAATCATTCCCGGACAGATCAAGCCTTTCAAGTTGGTTCTGATTCTGGAATGCGTTATCCTCGATCATTCTGATGCGGTTATGACTTAAATCTATTGTCCTCAGTTGGCTGTTGCTTAAGAGAAATAGGGTCGTAATTCGCCCAAGCTTATTGTTTTGCAACAACAACTCTGTCAAACGTCCGAGACCTGCTAGCATTATCTCACTTCGTTCACTTACTCTGTTGTAAGACAGGTTCAAATGCGTCAGTTCTGTCAGTGTCCGGAAACAACTGTCTGGAACGTGCGCCAGGAGGTTGTCACTGAGGTCCAGGTATTCAATCACCTCTGTGGCTCCAAAGACATCCTCTGGTAAGGAGCGGAGGAAGTTTCCTGCGACACGAAACTTCCGGAGAGCCGTCGCATCCTTCAGGAGGTTCGGTTCCAGAGACTTCAGTCGGTTGTTGTTCAGGTCCAGATCAACCAGATGGGGCATCCCGGCAAAGGTCGTGGGGGTGAGTTGCGTAATCTTGTTACCATGGAGATCAAGCTGGATGATGTCCCGAAGACCTGAGAATGCTTCCGGTGGAACAGTCCTAGTGGATATAGAAAGCAAAACAACATTTTCCAGAGTTAGTGATACTCAATGTACGAAACATGAAGCAGGTTGTGCTTGTTGGTATCACAGTCCGATGACCAGAGGCAGGTTATGTGAAAGAACTCTTCTCTTGATTTAACTGGTCATGACTTTCTTATTTCCTGACCAATTCCGTTCAACCTTTCATTGATCATGTTGATGATGTATCTAATTAATTGTGTCCTTCCTTCAATTTAAAGCAAATTATATCATGAGCACACCCTCTTTTTGTTTTACCCTTTCGCGGCACTACAAAACGTCAGTACTGCAAGTATATAGTCATGTTTTTTCTCGCATTGTTTATCTGGGGCAAGGGTGTACTGCGACCACATGGTACTCGGCGATTATATCTGATGATGTATTCTTGTGGAAGTCTATGTTACTCGTCGGCGTCACTTTGACTTATCTATATTACATGTACCATAGAAAGAATATAAAGCTACAAGACCTAGCTAATGATCTATAAAGCTCTAACCTTATATTCTTCCTCACAATGTTCATCTGGGGTTGGGTGTACTGCGACCACAGGGTACGGGGCGATTGCATCCGTTGGTTCCTAGTTCTTGCGGACGTCTGCGTTACTCGTCGGCGTCGCTTCGGCTTGTCGTTCCCGATCAGAATGAGATACTTGATATCTGGAAATTAAATGTTAATTGGAACGCCTTTAATAAATGACAAAAAGATTGATATTGGATAAGTAAAATCAACTAAAGTTAACTTCTTAAAACCAAAAATCATGGAAGTTTGTATTGGCACTGACGCCGTTCGCCATATAAATTAGAGATTTGATTTCTGAAAGAATATGTATGCAATTTTGGGTGGGCAAAATTTAAGACGTTATTCTGCCGAAGTAATGCATAGGAATTCTTTTTTTTTTAGCATAACATAAACCCCAAAGAGTGTTATTAATATTTGAATTCAAAGAGAGTTTTGAGAGGAAATAATATTTAGAGGCTATAATTATACCTATCGGTAAGGGTCTAGGCACCCTTGATCGCCCCCAACATGCCATCGCCTTGCTCCCCTCCAACCAGTCATTGGCTTCCATGTAGTTGGACAGCAGTGCCGTGGGCGGCGCATCATGCTCGGACACAATGAAGCAGTAGCAGTGGTCGGGACAAGACTCGAGGGTAGCGACCGACGTCGAGACGACGATGGCAATGACGATGCCGATGGTGAACAGCGACGTGAGGATCAAGGTGTTCGCCATCCTTCTTTATCTTCCTGCCAAAAAATGGAAAGATATGATGCGTTGTGGTTATTCCCGTGTCTCTCAAACGGATAAAATAAAGTACCAGGATCCATTAACGTGAATGATTTGTCCAAACGTGATATTTGGAACTCCAATCATTGTACGATCCTTCTACACTGCTCTATACCCGCTCTATATTACTTGACCTTCACAGTTTCATTAAGGTCATCTACGGAACCATCAACCCATCCGAACATAGTCTATCACATACAAACAAGACATGACAACTAACAACATAACTTTATAATTGTTTTACATGAACTACCGACTGTCTACAACTTTCAAGGGAACCAAAACCCACAAATAATATTCTTATACATGCAAGGTTATCGTTTTATAGTTGTCATTCCACCAACAAAATAGCTTTCCAGACAAATTATATCATTCAAAAACTCATCACCATAACCAAGTATGTGTTCGTGGGTCTGCAGAAGAATACCAATCGAAATTTGTCTAGGACGTACGCGTCTTCCGTGGTTCTAATAATTGTCTCCCAACGTACGTACGCGTGTATATAATTGGCGCACTCGCAAATGTTTGGCGCTTACGGAACCATGAGACCCGGTTGGTTCTGTAAGCGTTGGTGGTTAATTGTATTGTTTATGAATAACCCAATCCTTTGCAACGTTTTGGGCATCTGTTTAATAACAACGGTACCAAAAACATTTCAGCCTGTGTTGTTCTGGGGTTGTTCTTCGCGTGGTGGTCTACCTTTCACTGTGACTTCTCTGTCATCGGAAATGTTGATGTCTTAGATGTCGAAAGAGAGATGAAAACAAAACAAGATCGTAGAAAGGGCTCCGTGAACTGATGGCAATTTCTCTTACACAGCAGCTGTGTTTATCCAGGGGATTTCTATATTAGGATCCACGAACATCTAGGAGTGATGACAAGTTCGTTTTGGTTGTAAGGCTCCACTTGAAATGTATTTTGGAATCAGTGCAAAGAACAGGTTCTATATATGTTAAAGGAAGCTAGTATCATTGACCAAATCCACAACATTTACTTAGAACTCGAGTGGTTCTCTCATACCTTGTTCTGTTGTTTTATTTTTATTACCAATAGAAGCATGAAACAGTTTTTTTTTCTTCTTCAAATTTCCCTTTCGGATTTCTATATGT
>JBAMJV010000797.1:0-40000 GCA_037951105.1 Echinarachnius parma
TGCAAATTAGTCTTTACTTTGCCCTCATTCCCATCCAGTGACATAGTCAGCCCAGGGACAGTTCACATGGGGGAGGGGGGGGGGGGGGGCAAGCAGGAGGGGAGAGGTGACCACAAGGGGGGCAAAGATTCATCACAAGGGTGTGTAGTAACGTTGTTGACATGTGTAAAAGTTGACAAAGGGTTTATAAAATGTGTAATTTTGTGATCTGATATATCATTTAGTAACTATTAGTAATGTGTGAACATTTCAAGTCTAATAGACGTTTTATGGGTGAGTGATGAGCCAAAATGCAAAGTGATGTTTGCTAACGCACTGCATCTGAATCGTAAATATGTCCACAGGTGTGTGTGTGTGTATGTGTGTGTGCGTGCGTGTGAGTGTGTGTGTGCACGTGTGTGTGTGTGTGTGTGTGTGTGTGTGTGGGGGGGGGGGTTATCATTTGTGTGTATGTGTGTGTTTTCTTTGTGTGTGTGTGCGTGTGTGTGTGTGTGTGTGTGTGTGTTTGTGTATGTGTTTATTTTTATAGATATATGTGTGTGTGCATGTTTGTGCGTGCATGAGTGTGTATGTATGTATTTCACTATGTGTATGATAGAAGGCAGAGCAGAAAGTAAATATGCCACATATTTAGTCAAATCATACATGTGTGTAACATGCTGAAGAACAGGGGAACTAGATACGTGTAAAGGCTATGTGCAGCGAGCTTTTCTAATTTGTACGACCGTTTAAAAACTTTGATTTGGTGCGTATCTAATCAAAAATGTTAACTTCTACATAAAATCAGCATTAATATATAATGTTGGATAGACTTAAAGGGATAGTTGATTGAATTCTTGTAAAGAGAGTACAATTTTGGTCAAATTGAAGTTTAGTAACCAAAACCTGCACCATTACATTACAACTAATAGTTATTCCCTTGCTCCAGAGGTATACACAATTACAAATGACTAAGTAAAAAGCCTGTTATCATTAAAAAAAAAGAGCAGTTAAACTCAAAGGGCGCTCTCTAAACGCTCATCGGTTTCAAAAATTTTAAATAAAATATTGTGCATGTGGTGTTTTGTTGAAATAGTGATTAGATAGAGAGATAATCAACAACTATTAAAAAACCTCTTTTGTACATTTTTTTAAAAAGAGAAAGCATTTTTAAACATTTTTTAACGGCTGGTTCAAAATTATCGAATAAATGTGGGGCCCCACATTTATTATGCTATTGGATATTTCAGCAATTTCTGAACCGATTTTGATCAAATAAAGTTTATTCTCTCATTAAAATTGTATGCTCTTTTGAATTTGACACTCGGTTTTTCATTATCTCACAAACAAATAATTTTGTGTAGCGCCCTCTATACCAAAACTCAACTATCCTTTTAAAACTTCCCATAGTGGTTGTCAGTGCATAGTAGTCATAGAAGTAGTAAAATATAGTGCCCTTCTTTTATAGGTGTCTTGAAGTCCGGACAAACATTCCACAAATTACAAGGATACTACTTTCACCATGTTGGCAAAATCTTGAGGTTGACACTATACAGGATTCAAATGATGTCAGAAAAACCAATCACTTTGTAGTTCGACTCTCAGGCTCATTTTTTTTTCTATTCTGAATCTTTATCTGATGAATTATTTGTTATCCTTTTACCAAGTTAAACGTAAATTCAACCTGTTGCATCACAAATCTGATTGAGTCACGTTGATGGTGCTTAACCAAAATACATTAAGTATTTGTTGTGTGAACATCAAGTACGGACAAAAGGCATTCATCATATTATGAATGATAAGATGTTTACAAGATCTCTTCACTTATTGTGGATTCAAATTCCAGATTCCCATAGGTAATGGCCATAGGGACGATATGCTACTTGGAACAAAATGACAAAAGAGAGTTATAATGTTAATCTGCAGAAGCGCCATCTCTTGTTTGTATCAGAATAGTCTGGCTTGGGTTTATACTTGCTTGATCTACACTAATTTAGTCTACGTCTCATTATGTCTACAACATGATGCCTGAAAATTCGATTTCTCCAACTCCAATCTTAAACCTCGAGCAGACTTTTACCCTTGTCCCAAACCTTATTATTCTTGTTGCCTAATCTTAAAGGGATCTAGTAACTTTTTGACATATGCAAAAACTGATGAAGGGTTGATACAAAATGTATTTCTGTGATATGCTCACTGAGTGATGTGTGAAAATTATATGGTAAATTAGTGTCGTAATATGACCGAGTAGTGAATTAAAATGCAAAGTGATATGTACTAACTCATTGTACTGACTTTGTACACAGTTTAATATAATTATTCAGTAGATAATTATACATCTAAACACTTCAATAATACGTATCTTTATAACGGAAGAGAAATTTTGAAAACCGAATGCTGTACCATGCTTCT
The DNA here is from genome assembly GCA_037951105.1 of Echinarachnius parma. Classification (NCBI taxonomy): domain Eukaryota; kingdom Metazoa; phylum Echinodermata; class Echinoidea; order Clypeasteroida; family Echinarachniidae; genus Echinarachnius; species Echinarachnius parma. Next base: position 2,392 of record JBAMJV010000797.1, read on the forward strand.
ATTGGTAATATGAATACAATGAGATATGAGAGAACCATTATAGTTCTAAGTAAGATTTGTGGATTTGGACAATGTTACTAGATCCCTTAGCCCTAAAAAGGCCGGGCTTTTTGAGGTCTTTCTACGGCCGGGGGGGGGGGGGGGGGGGGCATCATGCCCCCCTCAACTAGCCCGGCATTTTCTTAAGTTTTTGTATATGTCAACAAAGTTACTTTAACCCTTAAAATGCCGGGCTAGTTGAGGTCTTCATACGGCCGAGGGGGGGGGGGGGGGGGGGGGGGGTGGGCATGATGCCCCCCCCCCCCCCCCTCGGCCGTATGAAGACCTCAACTAGCCCGGCATTTTAAGGGTTAAAGTAACTTTGTTGACATATACAAACACTTATGAATGGTTGATAAGATGTGTGATTTTATATATTCACTAAGTGATGTGTGAAAATTCTATGGTAAATTGAGTGTCATACGACCGAGTAATGAACGAAAAATGCAAAGTGTTATTCACTAACTCATTGCACTGACTTTGTACACAGTGATAATTATCCAGTAGATAATTATCATCTAAACACATCAATCATACGTATTTTTATAACGGAAGGGAAATGTTGAAATACGAAAGCTCTGCCATGCTTCTATTGGTTATATGAATATAATGAGGTATGTAAGAATCATGCACTAGAGTTCCAAGTCAATTTAAGGATTACTAAATCCATTTAGCGTCTAAATTCAATTTCTGGATCTACATGTAGACAAGATGGGTGTAGACTCACCAGTATACAATTACCCTTGCTTGACCCCCATCATAAGAGAGTTGTAATTCTGTACAATGAGAACATTTAAATAGCGCCACCTCGTGTTTGTGACTGAACATCTAGACCATGGCTAGGCCATTTGATGTCAATAAAGTATACAGTAGTAGAGCAATAGACCAGTCCAATTACATACAGTGTTGCCAATAAAGTTGGAATATACTATATATTTTTTAGATCCACCTTCATTTTTCCCCCTGTTTTTGCGCCCCATGAATCATTTTAGACTTAGTATAATGACTATATAATGTATCCAAACTACTAAGGTACAATGAATGGTTGCATACATTTGCATTGATTAATTAAGCCTTTTGTTTGGAGCTTTGGAAGGCAGGACATTTGATGATTGGCCCCTTTCCATCTCCAAAGCGTATGTCCAACAAGTCATCGTTATGGGTAATTTCTCAGAGTCGGCTGTAAATCTTTCAACCAAAATTGGCACAAAGGCTCTATATAGGCCATACTACGTCCAACGCCATTGGCTGCAGGCCAAACAATGCTTGTACCCCACCAGGAATGGATGTCAACAAGCAATGTCCTCTATTTCGTTGGACGGGCAGGTTACGGTTTGTAAAATCCTCAAACGTCATGGAGAGGGGGTCAATTAAGGCCACGGGAATTTCTAGGACGTCCACGATTGACCAACAGGATGGATGATCGCAAACTGCTTAACCTGTGCCGTAGAAACCGGATATGCCAAAAAGGAGTCTTCCAATTATATATTTTTTTTCTGGAAACATATTTTTTGTGAACTTGTTGATGGAATGGAATATAAAGATGTTACCTTTCTTTGATAAGAATATTATTTTTGGTGGTGGTACCCTTTAACCTGTTGATTTGGTATAACACACATTCTCCATAGACTCCAGTCAGTGTGTTATGGGGACCAGTCCTGAATGGGATAAAGCAACACAGTATCATATTGTATGGGTTAATGGAATATAGCCTATAATGGGACATATTTACTCACGATTTATTTGTGATATGAACTTGACAAATTGATGTGTATTTCACTGTATTCCAAATCGGCATGTAAATAACGCAATAGGACCTCAATCATAACTGAAACCAACAAATAGAACACTGAGTCAAACCTGTCTCAGTGGTCACCTGTCTATAACCTGTCTATATCAGCCAACATGCCTATAGTGGCCACTAAACATGTTCCCCTGCAGACGAAAACAATTTTAAAGAAACTGTCTATAAAATAGAGGTCACCCGTCCACAGTGGCTACTATACTTGTTTCATTTGGGTGGTCGCTATACACAGGTTTTGACTGCATTTACTCAAGATTGATTTTAATGTGATGAACTTGACAAATTGATGTGTATTTCACTGTTCTTCGAATCAGCATATTATAACTTATACGGACTTACTACATAGCAGAACAAAAATATAGAATACTGAACAGTAATATCTGACTTTGCTAGTAAATTGATAGAGTCGCATTATTGCATTCATATTGGATATTTCATACAAATAAGATGAGATTAGCATTTGACAGTGTCATCAGACGTAATGAAAAATACAAATGTGCATGCTAATCTTTCTTGATCACATTATATGTCATTGTACTTTAATAGCTTTAATGCATTTCTTCAAGTGCGTGATAAGGAAACAAATGTATAGTGTTGATCATCATCATGTATCATATAAAGAGATGTGTAAATCTATCATGTTTTATATCTGAATATGCTCAAAGTTTTATTTAAATTTCTCTGTATTTTATAGTGTGCTAGTTTTTTTTGCAAACATACCAAATTACTGTCATCAATCGTTATCTCATATATTTGCAGCAAATTAAATTATTTAAGTTTGCTCTTTGCACTCTTTAAGTGCTTGCTATGGAAACTAATTTCGTGTGCCTATCCTAATGGTTCCAAGATAAATAAGTTAATCTATATTTTCACAATTTTCAAAGCAATTTGTCTGAAATGTTTGTTGTATTTAGAATGTATTGTACAGTGTTTACTTGCTTACATGCAAACCTCCCAAGGTTATTTGCTTAGTATGTAATAATTACAAATGCTTTGAACATTTGAACAGGAAAGAACTATCATCACAAATTTATTTTCCCCAAATTATCATGCTTCTTTAGTGGTCATTTGAAAACATACCATATTGCAATTCAAATCGACAAATTCTAAGTTGTATAATCTTATATTATCATGTCTACTTACATGATCTCATTATATATTCTATATTTGTTTGTAAACAAATATTTTATGTGAATGTAATAGAAAAAGGAATGCAATTTTATTTTCGTGCATATCGTGTTGTTTTGTAAATGGTACAGTTGCAATGTTGTATAAGCCTTACTCTTTGGTCATAACAAGTATTTTTAGTGGCCATATGAAATTTCTGGTGGCCATTGGGTCTTGGGCCACCACTTAAGATAAGCCTTGTGGGAGGTCCGGACGATACCTGCTTGACAGGGTCACCATGGAAGCAAGTTAATGTCTAGCCCTGCTATAACCTATGCCTTGTACATTTGTATGGAAACATACCAATATAAATGAATGATAGATCATTTAATATAAACAAATAATGATAAATTGCATTATCTTTTGTAAAACAGTTGTTATGCTCTCATTTAGTTTAGTAACAACTCTCAACTCTAAATAGAAATGTTTGTCTACCAACATTGTTGTACAAATGTTGATGAATACATTCATTAGATATCTTTATACATTATAGAGAATTGATGATTGTATATGTGTTTGTGTTTTTATTCATGTGTGTAATTAGGTGGGGGTGTATGTTTTGTGTAGGTGTGTGTGGTATGAGTGTTAATGTGCATGCATGTTTGTGGATGTGATTACATGTGTGTATTTAGGTGGGGGTGTGTGTTTGTGTGTGTGTGTGTGTGTGTGTGTGTGTGTGTGTGTGTGTGCGTGAGTGTGTGTGTGTGTGTGTGTGTGTGTTTGTGTATGTGCGTGTGTGTCTTGATGGGATTACATGTTTGTGCTTGAATGGTATATGATAGAAGACATAGCTGGTCTCTGTTTCATACAGTTCAAATGTTCATAAAGATTTTTCAACCATTGTAAATGTCCAATTATTGTAACTTTTAGGTCAACAGCCAATCGGCATGGAGTATTGGAGCTGTTACTGTGGTCAGTCAAGCGCAAGATCGCTTTTTAAATCTTTTAAACAAGATTGGAAAGAAAGCTGTTCTTATACCTCCACCGACCGAGGGCGTGAAATGTTCCCCCGCGCACTAGATTCGCTTGACAGTCACTTATTGAAAATATTATAATGACCCAAAAGCAGTCGCCCATACACAAACACAAACATAAACACACACACACAAGGGCACACGTTTACACACATACATAAATAAACGCACACACATGCACATCTATACAGAGACACAAACGCACACACAACCTTAACCTTATACCCGAGCGTGTGCAAGTCTAGCAACGGCCGTTTGAAGCTACATTTTTCAAAATTATACCCCTAATTACGTATTGCGAATAGATTTTCTCAAAATGACTGGGTTCGATTTTTTTCTTTTTCGACAACAAGAAACTTTCGTTATTCATCTTTTAGTACACAAATTCTTAAACATTGACTGGATTAGATTTCTCGTAATAATTTTGTAAGCGACTGAGGTTCAAAGGTAAAATTTCTCTTCCCATAGACATAACACGCGGGGTAGCGAGTTGCATGATGGGTGTACGGCTTATGCATGATTCATTAGGGTCCAAAAGATTGAAAAACCATGCCTTTCAGAAAGATTGGAAATGTAATCTTGTGCCTGACTGGTGGTAGTTGCATCAATTGGTCTATTTTTTTTTTTTTTTTCATTTCATTTCATTTCCAGCTTATTTCACGCGTAAAAAAATACAAAAATACAATTGAAACACGAATAACGACAAAACACATACGTAATTTTTTTTACATAATACGTAGTATAAAAAAGGTACATTTTTGAGTGGGTATAGCGGCCAGAAAGAAATTAAATCTTTATAAAAGGCAGACCCTGGAATTATATTTGTTTAAATACTACAAATGTAAAAGATAATTTTTTTATAGCTACAACAACACAGAAAAACTAAAACAACCTATGTAATCAAAACAATTAAATTCTACATACAATCAATAGTTGTGCTTATTAAAAGGGACTTAGTAACATTGTCCAAATCCTCAATATCCAATTGGAATTCTAGCGGTTCCCCATGGTACCTTGTTGTATTCGTATTAACACTAAAAGCATGGGACAGGTTTCGGTTTTTCAAATTTCCCTTTCGTTAAAAAGATATTTACGATTGAAGTGTTCAGGTGTTGAATTATCCACTGGATCTTCAAAACCGTGTACAAAGTGAGTGTAATCTGATTAAGTGGATATCACTTTGCTTGTTGCTCATTACTCGGCCATATAACGTCCATTTAACTTGAAATGTTCACATAACAACCAGTGAACATATCAGATAACATCAATATACATTGTATCAACCACTCATCACTCTTTGCACATGTCAACAAAGTTACTAGATCCCTTTAATATACAATATTGGATAAGCGTATACAGTTTTAGTATTCATATAAGTCTTAAAGATAGTGCCCTTCTGTCTAGGGGCCTTTTACCACAGTAAAACATTTCATATACCACATCAGGTTAGTGAAATTTGGAAATCGACGCTGATAAAGGCTTCAAGTGTTGCCAGAAAAAATTGCTTTGTAGTATAACTATCACGCTCATTTCATTTCTATTCTGAAACATGGATCTATATCTCATGGATTAGAGCTTATCCTTTCACCCAAGTTAAAGTGAATTCTGTACAATGAGAAAATATAAATAGCGCCATCTGGTGTTTGTAACTGGCTAGGCCAATGTCAATGAAGAAGAGCAGACCAGCCCAAGTAGGCCTACATAGCCATATTGAATGTATTTCCTGCGACACTTCCTTGCAGAAGGGGACACTAAGGGGGCTACCCACCTCCTCCATTATGAATATAACTGAAATATAACCATACTCTATGCATCCTATAGTATTAGCATACAAATGGAGGTTGAATATATAGTAAGAATTATCCAACATCATTAAACTCTCAACTTCCATGTTCAGAATTCTCGCTTTTTTGTCTTCCCCTTGAATCGGCACTTATGGTTATCATGCAAGAACACTGTTAGAACGTAGCCAAAAGTACCACCAAATGTCATCCTACTACTGATTAAAGGGACTTAGTAACATTGTCCAAATCCTCAAAATAAAAATTTAATTCTAGCGGTTCCCTCATACCTTGTTCTATTCGTATTAACAATAAAATCATGGGACAGGGTTCGGTTTTTAAAATTTCCCTTTCGTTACAAAGATATGTACGATCGAAGTATTCAGATAAGAACAACTCCGGTCCATGGAGTTTTCAAACCGTGTACAAAGTGAGTGCAGTGAGTTAGTGATATCACTTTGCATTTTCGCTCATTACTTGGCCATGCAATGTCCATTTGACTTGAAATTTTCACACAATACCATGTGGACATATGAAATAACAACAATATACATTGCATCAACCATTCATCACTTTTTGCATATGTCAACAAAGTTACTAGATCCCTTTAAAAAACAAACAAATTTGTCCTTCATTCAGTCTTTATTATAACGCTTTGTGTTATGTAGTTATTGCGTTGTGTTTCGTACTGCTTTCAACATTATTAAAAAAAAATATACAAAGAATTCAAATAATACTCCTGGAACAAACTTTCGTAGCAGTTCCTCTCTGTCTCTATCTCCCTCCCCAATATGTATATTTCCAACGAAAGTTTACCGCCCTCTACGTTCGTTGCGCTATTCCATTATCTCTATTTTTGTTATTTTTGCCTTTCGTTAGCACCCAAGCAAAAATTGTTTGCGCAATGTTTCCAACCATATCTGGTGACGAACAAATCAAATGTACATTTTTGTTTTAAAGTATCGTTACACGTCTCTTTCTGTCCTGTAGTAGTCTACAAAATCAATAAAGAAAATTTGCGTCTCAAAGTTCATGTATGATCTACTTACCAGAGTGCAACGGAGCATAAGATATGCTATTCATGAAATACGAATTTTCTATATTGGCTTTGCTGCACACAAACTGTGTATAGCAGTGATTCTCATTGCATGTAGCCTAATAGGTGTAGCTTGGCTGCTCGGTTGTATTGTACTAAAATGTTCTATCCCTCTGCATTCTTGTGTTTGTGTTACCCAACAAAACTGTGCGAAAGAAATACGATACAACCCTTTGGATTTGTCCAAATATTGTTATATTTTAAAAGTTGTACCATATAAGTGCAGCATTGGAGACTATCACCAATGACTTTTAGCATTTTTTTGACAATAAGGAAGCGATTTTCAATTGATAGAAAGACTGGACCCGGTTTGAAGAAAAACAAATATGCACCCCTCGAAATAATATTTGCAAATTACATATACATCAAATCAAATGCCACATTATTTATGATTCAACAACATGAACAAAGTATTCCAGACGAAGACAAGACCGATTCCCGAGGGAGCGAAGCGACGTGAGAGGGGGGGGGGGGGGGGGGGGGGGGGGAGGGTTTGATGGGAGGGCCAGTACGTGTCCGCCCGTGCACGGTTAGGATGCTTTTGCAACGTTTTATTTGAGTGATGCAATCTGGTGCATACTTAGGAATGAAATTCGACTGTCAAGACCGATAAAATGTGGACCCGAGACCGGTAAAAGTGGACCCGTCACCGGCCGACACCAGTAAGAAGAAAACAAGTGGACATTTCTGAATGGGGGGGGGGGGGGGGGGGGGGGGTGCGTACGAACCCAACGCACTTAAATATCGAGACCTGTTCTTCTGAGGTTAAACGCTAATATTTTATGATAGTAGGATTATTTGACAGGTAAATTAACTTGTAGCTTTGTTTTCTTTTAATATGAAGACAATTTCCATCAACCAATCAACACTCATGACCTCTCCCTTTCATTTTGTATGTGCCCTAGTTACAGAACCATGGCGAGTGAGGATGCTGTAGTCGCTCAAGGTTTGGAATGCTGCCTATGCTACGAGCTATTGACCCAACCAAAACTATTGGCATGTGCCCACACTTTCTGTAAGGAATGTTTGGTTCATCTCTATGAATGTCATCCCCAACAAAACCAGCTCTCTTGTCCGATTTGTCGCCAGATTACCAATATCAACAATGGAGACATTTCTAAACTACAAACTAACATTCTAATTAATTCCGTGGTTGAAGACTTGAAATCTGTCAAAAGAAGCTGCACCGTCTGTGACCCGGAAGCTAAATCCCCCGCATCTCAATACTGTGCCCAGTGTGACGAGTACATGTGTGACGCCTGCACATTGGCTCATGGAAGGTTCAAGAAGAACACGAAACACGATGTGGTCAGCATGGATGACGTCAAGAGGGGAAAGGTCAAAGTGAAGCGTTTCTGCACCAAGCATCCAGAGGAAGAGAAGCTGTATGTCTGTACATCGTGCAACGTGTCCATCTGCTTCAGATGTCGCATGCTAGACCACAGCAAACCGGATCACGAGATCAAAGATGTGTCTGACTACAAGAAAACGATCCAGAAGCAAATCAAATCCCTTCAGACGAAAGCTAAGGCTAAAATTGCGACGATCGAAGCACACACAGAGCTTGTAAAGGAACAGAAAGCAGTTGTTGAGGTTGAACTTGATCAGAGGATAGCTGAGATCAACCAATCGTATGAAGAAGCAGTGAATCATCTCACGAGGCAACGCAATGATTTCATCGACCGATGCAAACAGGAAAAGGCTTCTCACATCGCGCAACTTGAGAAGATCAAGGAATCAGATGACATAGAGATGTGTTGCATTCGAAGTGCATCTGAGCTAGTCGGCAATGGTATCAAGGCATTGCTAGAGGGGCAGACACTGGCTTTGCACAACACGATTTGTTGTGATTTGGAGAAAATGTTGGATAAAAGTAATCCTGATGCCACGCAGCCCAAGGCCATAGCTGATCGTGCAAAGCGGTTTAAATTCACAAAGAGTAGTACTCCCACCAGCCTGGGTGAATTGCGACTAACCGACTGGCAGCTTGAAGAGGAGAGCACATTCCCACTCTCACATGAAAATCCATGGGATGCAGTGCCTTTGCCTGATGGTCAGGTGGCTATTGGTTATTACATGGGGAAAGCGATTGAGTTGTTCACTGTCGATGGGCCACAGGAAACGGTGCTGAGGGATGTGTATGTATACAGTGTATCTGTCTTGTCCGACAGTCGCTACGTTGTAAGAGATATTCCCAACATTATTACACTGTACACCAAGGCATGCGAGAGGCTTAATGTTCAGTTCAACACACCCTCACTTCAAGTTGGAGGTTGGGGAGGCATGTGTGTAGACAGGGATGACAACATTTACGTTGGTGATAACCTGGCACAAAAGATTGCAGTATACCGACCAGAAGGTGGTGAGCCATCTCGGGAGATTCTGTGCCGCGGCTATAAGCCTTGGGAAATCTGTCACATGAATCACAGCAGAAGGCTTGTAGTGTGTGATTGGTCAAAGTCAGTCAGGGTCATTGATGTCAGGGATGAGGAAGGCATCGTCCTTCATCACATCCAGGTGGATGGTCAAAATACACGCATTGCTGTCCTGACGGATGATAGCATACTGATTGCATGCAGGAAGGATAATCTGCTGAGTATCGAGCTCTACACAAAAGACCTGAAGAGAATCAGAACAGTCTTGGGTGACTTTCCACTGGCATGCGACATTGGAAAACTGGTTGCTTTGCCCTCTGGAGAGTTTGTTGTAGTATCAAGTGAAAACTTCATTGTCTTGCACAAAGTCTAAACATCAAAAGAGAAGCCCGTACAGGACTAGTACTAAAAATGTATGTTTAATCCTATAATATTTAAATTAATTTAAGATTTTCTTGCAACAAGAATAAAGTAATCAATCAATGTACATGCGTTGAATAAGTTATAATGAAAATAAACGAAGAAACCAGCGAGGAAGCAAAGCTTGTAATAGTGCTGGTCCCTGGTTACATGGTAAAGCTACCTTAACTTGCTAATGTTGTTGAACACTATTTAGATTTGATATTATAACACACATTCTCCATAGACTCCAGCCAGTGTGTTATGGGGACCAGTCCTGAATGGGTTAAAGCAACACACAGTATAATCTTGACTGGACTAATGGGACATAATTATTTACTCAAGATTTATTTGTGAGACGAGTTGATGTGTTCATTCCGAATCCCCATGTAAATAACTTTCTACTTCATAATAATAAATGATATACTTCATAGCAACCTAAAATATACAGGCCCGTAGCCAGACTTTTTTTATGGGGAGGTGCGTAATTTTCAAAAACGGGATCGAGACCACTTGCCAAAAATGTTTGAGGCGGAGACCACAGGCTGAGATTCGTGTAAGCCGGTTAAGATGGTCGAGACCATATACAAAGTGGACTCGAGACCGTTAAAAAGTAGACCGAGACCGGGGGGGGGGGGGGGGGGAGGGGGGGGGGGGGGGGCGGAGTGCGTACGCACCCAACGCACCCCCCCCCCCCTGGCTACGGGCCTGAATATACAATACTGAGTCTATATACCTGTCTATAATTTACATCCAACCCGTCTATAGTGGCCACTATAAACCGGTTCCCCTGCAGATTATTTGTTTTAAAAGAAACTGTCTATAAATATAGGTCACCTGTCTACAGTGGCCACTATACTTGTTTCCATTTGGTGGTCGATGTACACAGGTTTTGACTGTATTTACTCCAGATTTACTTTATTGTGATGAACTTGTCAAATCGATGTGTCGTTCACAGTAATCGATCCGAATCACCATGTTATTACTTATACGGACTTACTTCATTGCGGAACCAAAATATAGAATACTGAGAACAGAAATTCTGACCTTCCTAGTCAATTGGTGGAGTATGTATTAATGCATTGGTATTGGATATTGAATCAAATAAAATGATATTAGCATTTGACAGCGTCATCAGAAATCATGACATATAATGCACTGAATGGAATTATATGATAATATTTGTGATCACATCTACATAATGCATCTCTTCAAATGCGTGATATGGAAACAAAGTCATAGTGTTGTTCATCATCATGTATTATGAAGAATGAAATGAATCTATCGCGTTTCATATCTTAATATTCTTCAAATCTTATTTGCATCTCTCTGTTACTGTACAGTGTACAAGTTATTTGCAAACATACCAAATGTATGTTACAGATCGTTATCTTATCTTTGCTGTATTTAAGATGTTTCTATGGTTACTTATATCTAGTACTAATCATCATGGCTCCAAGATAAATACGTTGATCTACATTTTCACTATTTGAAAAACAATTTGCCTGAAAATGTATTGTACAGTTTATATTTGAGAATGTGCAAATCTACCAAATGTATGCAATGGTTTGTTTTCTAATATAGGTTTCCCGCTCAATGTTACACTTGTTTCAATCGAATTCATTAAGGGTCATTCAAATTCACGCATTACCGCGTAATCGTTGGTATCGGTCTGCCAAAATTCCGAATAAGTGCAAGCGAATTCATGCATACGCATAAGCTTTCGTTAATAGATACAGAAGCTAATTCATGGGCATTCGAATTCGCGAATGTGCACTTAACTGTCAACTGCCCTTTCGCGAATTCGAATGGCCATTGATGAAAAGGTATGCTCTTTGTGCAAATTCACTTGCTTCTACGTGATTTCGAACGACTATTTACGAATTTGAATTCTGCTTTGACACGGCGATCGCAAATCGCGCGAATTCGTTTGCTCCTATTATCAATTGGATTGACACAATCGCGAAATTGAGCGGGAGACCCTATATATGCAAATGGTTTGAACATTTGAACAGGAGAGAACAATCATCAAAAAATAAATGTTCAAATATTAGCATGCTTCTTAAGTGGTCATTTGAAAACATACCATATCGCACTACAAATCGACAAATTATACAGTATGTTGGATTATGTATTAACATGTCTACTTTTCATTTTTACACTTAAATGTACATAAAAGGTATATATTGCATTAGGAAAATTGTTTAATGCTACAATATATATTTGTTCTATCCCAATATGCTTGAAATAATGTCATTTTATTCTATATATATTTTTTGGTAAAGAAACATTTCTATGTGTATGTAATAGAACAAGAAATATGTATTATTATTTTCACACATATTTTGGTTTCATTTTGTAAAGCGTATAGTTGTACGCTCATTCTTCAGTGGTGAAACAAGACTTTCTTCTTGCCATATGAAATTTCTGGTGGCCATTGGGACTTGGGCCACTGCTTGATAAGATAAGCCTTGTGGGAGGTCCGGACGATACCTGTTTGACATGGTCACCATAGAAACAAGTTAATGTCTAGCCCTCCTATTATAACCTATGCCTTGTACATTTGTTTGGAAACATACCAATATGAATTTATTGATAGATCATTAATATTAAATCACATAATTAGAAATGTCATTATCTCTTATAAAATTATTGTTATCTTCTTCTATGAAGCATGAAATGATGAAACAATGATACAGTTTGATATCATTATTATGAGAACATTGTTGTATACATGTTCATGAATAAAATAATTAGATGACAAACATAATTATCTTTGTACGTTATACATTATTTTTGTGCGCATTTTGTGTGTGTGTGTGTGTGTGTGTGTGTGTGTGTGTGTGTGTGTGTGTGTGTGTGTGTGTGTGTGTGTTTGTGTGTGTGGAGGGGAGTTATTTGTGTATGTGCCGGGGGGAGGAGCTAGGGGGTTCTTTGTTTGTGTTTGGTGTTGTATGGGTGAACATGTGTACATAATATGTGTTTGTGTGCATGTGTGTGTGCGTGTGTGTATGTGTGTGTGTGAGTGTGTGTGTTTCAATGTGTCTGTGAAGGTGCAGATGTGCTTGCGTGTGTTAAATTGTGTATATGTGTGTATGTTTAAATACATGTATGTGTTTGTGTGAATATGTGCGTATGCGGATGTGCTTACATGGGTGTGTTTGTATTTAACCAGGTTTATGATAGAAGAAATACAAAGTCAACTTGCCAAAACACAAAGAGATGCAAGTGGACCGGGTAATTAAACAAAACAATCTAGGATCAAGTTAAATCTAACTGAAAGAAATCATTTGTTAAACCAGCATGGCAAGAATATGTTTCTTAAATCAGACGGGCCACTTCGGGGAACTGAGATTGGTGGAGGGGCGCATTCATTTTACAGGGATTGTAAGATTGGTAAGGAAGGGGGGGGGGGGGGGGGCTGTGGCCCCCCAGTCAGAAATTAATTAATGTGATTGAAACAGAGCAAAGAAAAATGGGATTCCATTGGGATTCGAACCCAAGACCTCCGGATTGCTAGAATCCCATTGGAATCCCATTTTTCTTTGCTCTTTTTCAATCACATTATTTCTGGTCAGTTTCCTTATATGTTTGAATTATAAATAAATTAAATAACAAATTCTGAATGGGGCTTTCTTTTTATCATTCTGACTTCAGTATTATTGCTGTCGGTAAGTGGAGCCAGAGTAGTCTCGAGACAAGGACTGAATTGGTTGTGTTTATCGGTTATGATTATGTTTGTTTTTGTCGAACCCGCAAATACCACGCCCTCCTCCACTCCTTTGGGCGTGAACTGGTACTGTATATACTACCTGTAATGCATTTGACGCGGATGGCGCTATTCCACAAAAGATGAAGAGCACATTGGGTGAGGTAAAATTATATTTTGCATTTCAGATGAAAATAATCTTTGTGGGGCGGTCCTATAATGGTATATATGTTTGTCTTTTCTTCTCCTTTTTATTTTGGTATCAGATTGTCTTTCCTATTTTTTAATTAAGCAAAATATACCTCACTGGCTGGCCCTCTCAGAAAGTGTTGTTTAAGTTATATTCTATTTTAAAGTGCTTTGTTTATATTTTCATTGGTGATTTGCACACGGATAAATGGCCCACCATATATCAGGCCTTTGGCCAGGGGGTGTGTTGGATGCGTGCGCACCAGCCAAATTCAGAAAAGTCCACTTTTTGTTGGTCTCAGGTCCTCTTTTTATCGGTCTCGACCATCTAAACCAATGGTCTCTGACCCCCTCCTGATAACACAACTTAAAGGGACTTAGTAACATTGTCAACATTATCAAAATCCAATTGAAATTCTAGCGGTTCCCTCATAACTTGTTGTATTCTTATTAACAAAAAAAGCATGGGACAGGTTTTGGTTTTTCAAATTTCCCTTTCGTTAAAGAGATATTTACGATTGAAGTGTTCAGATGTCAAATTATCCAATAGATCGTCAGAACCGTATACAAAGTGAGTGCAATGAGTTAGTGAATGTCACTTAGCATTTTTGCTCATTACTCGACCATATAAAGTCCATTTAAGTTGTAATTGTTCACACAACACCCAGTGGACATATCATATAACAACATATGCATTATATCAACCACTCATCGCTTTTTGCAGATGTCAACAAAGTTACTTTTACCAGTGGTCTCGGCCTCGACTTCGAACAATTTTGGGCGATGGACACCCCCCCCCCCCCTTTAAATGACTCTCGGCCTATGCCACATTCGGTCTCGGTACCGTTTTTGTGAATTACGCATCCCCACCCCCCCCTCCCCCCCCCTCCCCGAATAATCCTGGCCACGGGCCTGGATATGCAAATTTGTCACTGTATGAAGTACGAACTATACATAAACATGTATGTAGATGGATACATAGATCGACAGAGATCGAAGGTTCGTTTGTTAGGGTCCTCGATATCTGGAATATATAGATATTAACTAGATGTCCCAAAGCTACGTATTAGTATCATGAGCAAAAACAAGAAGAATAAAATGCAATCTAATTTATTGTTGTTGTTGTAATCAAATTCATTAACTTTATTGCGTTAATTCATACACTAACCCAGTGCCTTACACATGAACCTGTTGTGCAATGTACACAATCTATAGAGAATTCATAATATGTAAGGAAACACGTTAAAAGCACGTATAATCTCCTCATGTTCCTTCAATAATGTGTTCCAACTCAACCTGTTATACACTGTCTCGTAAATAGTGATTTACAGGAGCTTTGAAACAAAACAAAATAAATAACAGCCATGGATTTTGAAATTCATTCTTACTTTGGTCATCAGTTTGTTTGCTTATGTTGTGGAGTATTACTCACCTTTTTCCTGAGAATGTTTGTATCTGCTGTCATATTACCATACATTCGTTTTGCCATGCTTTAGAAGTCAACATCATTTCAATTTTGTATTATTCATTAGTTACTGCTTTTAAAAGAAAATCTCAAGTTATATGTGTGTGTTAATTATGAATCCTTTCATGGTAATGACTTCTATTGGCCCAACCATATACTGTATTCGTACGTGATATGTTGGGTTTTTTAAAACTGGAAATACATTCAATATTCAATTCAATTATAATTGTATATGGCTAGAGACAAGTGAACCACTACAGTTCCAACTGATGGTGGATGAATTGGCAAATTTACCTCATATTTCCCTTTAAAAATGACTCATATGGGATATGTCACTTTGTTATCTAGTTGAAAAAAGTTTGTGTCAATATTCATCTCGAAGTCCACTTTGGTTCGACTTTATAATGTGCTAATCTGTATACATGCAGGGGGTGTTTCACAAAGATTCAAAGTTGAACTCAACTCTAAGTTGGACCCAACTATTATGGAAAGCCGTTAATTCCTTTGTCAAATTGGTGAAACAGTTTTATTTAAAAATGTGTAAAGTTTTATCAAATCGGTTAATGATGTTATAATCAGGGAGCCGTGAACTTAATTGATCTAAATTGTTGTTAGAAATTTGGAAAAAAAATGCATTTGTTTGCTTTTTTAATATGTTTCATATCAAGGCTGCAAATGGCTCTCCATAATTGTTAATTCCAGTTAATTAGAGTTGCCTAAGGTCAAATTTGAATTGTTGTGAAACACACACAGGTCTCTTGGACTCCGTATAGTGTCATTTTAACCCTCCAAATATCACATTGTAAAGCAGAGGCAAGGTATGGTCTGAATAATTATGGGGTTCAATTTATTTAGGGGTACCTGCGATATATTTCTCTCTCTTTTTAAATTAGTGTTACTAAACCATAAATGTTCTGCTATATTTTGTCGAATCTGTTGGGGATATGCCACTGGCAAAAGTCAATTAAACATGATGCACTCACTTAGTTAGAGAGTTAGACAGCCAAATAACTGTTAAAATTTGTTTTATACTTCCTTAATAATTCAAAGTTCAATAACTTATTGACTGATCGAGATTACAAATGTAATTTTATGCAAATTAGTTATCAATTCACATGGGGGACTATTCAGCAGGAATGGAGAGGGGTCGAAGAGGGAGGGGGGTAGGGGTCGAAGAGGGAGGGGAGATGGGGTCCAAGAGGGAGGGGAGAGGTGCAAAGATCACCATAAAGGGGATACAATCAAGTAACATGGGCTCTATAATTAGCTTGGATTAAACAGTGCCAATGACTACTATAAATGCAAATAGGGTGCTCGACGAGCAAGTAGCTATTCATTAAAATGTGGTGGCAATGATAGTGATTTATAGGGGTGAACAAATTGCTTTGTAGTGTAACTATCAGGCTAATTTCCTTTCTATCCTGAAACATGCATGTCTCATGGACTAGTGTTCATCCTTTTACCCAAGTTAAAGTGAATTGTGTACAATGAGAAACTATAAATAGTGCCATCTGGTCTTTGTAAATGGCTAGGCCAATGTCAATGAAGAAGAGCAGACCAGCCCAAGTAGGCCTACATATCCATATTGAATGTATTTCCTGCAACACTTCCTTGCATAGGGGGCACTAAGGGGGCAACCCCCCCCCCCCCCCTACCCATATGAATAAAAACTGAAATATAACCATACTCTATGCATCCTACAGTATGAGCATACAAATGGAGGTTGAATATATAGTAAGAATCCAACATCATTAAACTCTCAACTGCCATGTTCAGAATGATAATTTCCAACATAACGCGTGTAGGGTAACCCTCTCCCAAATTTAAATGCGCATGCGATTATTTTGCTCTTTATGAAGTTTTTTTTTGCGACTAAACCTGTTAAAGGGACTTAGTAACATTGTCCAAATCCTCAAAATAAAATTTAATTCTAGCGGTTCCCTCATACCTTGTTGTATTCGTATTAACAATCAAATCATGGGACATGGTTCGGTTTTTCAAATTTCCCTTTCGTTACAAAGATATGTACGATCGAAGTATTCAGATAAGAAAAACTCCGGACCATGGAGTTTTGAAACCGTGTACGAAGTGAGTGCAGTGAGTTAGTGAATATCACTTTGCATTTTCGCTCATTACTTGGCCATGCAATGTCCATTTGACTTGAAATTTTCACACAATACCCTGTGGACATATGAGATAACAACAATATACATTGCATCAACCATTCATCACTTTTTGCACATGTCAACAAAGTTACTAGATCCCTTTAAAAAACAAACAAATTTGTCCTTCATTCAGTCTTTATTATTACGCTTTGTATTATGTAGTTATTGTGTTGTGTTTCGTACTGCTTTCAACATTATACAAAAAAACTATACAAAGAATTCAAATAATACTCCTGGAACAAACTTTCGTAGCAGTTCCTCTTTGTCTCTATCTCCCTCCCCAATATTATTTCCTACGAAAGTTTACCGCCCTCTACGTTCGTTGCGCTATTCCATTATCTCTATTTTTGTTATTTTTGCCTTTCGTTAGCACCCAAGCAAAAATTGTTTGCACAATGTTTCCAACCATATCTGGTGACGAACAAATCAATTGTACATTTTTGTTTTAAAGTATCGTTACACGTCTCCTTCTGTCCTGTAGTAGTCTACAAAATCAATAAAGAAAATTTGCGTCTCAAAGTTCATGTATGATCTACTTACCAGAGTGCAACGGAGCATAAGATATGCTATTCATGAAATACGAATTTTCTATATTGGCTTTGCTGCACACAAACTGTGTATAGCAGTGATTCTCATTGCATGTAGCCTAATAGGTGTAGCTTGGCTGCTCGGTTGTATTGTACTAAAATGTTCTATCCCTCTGCATTCTTGTGTTTGTGTTACCCAACAAAACTGTGCGAAAGAAATACGATACAACCCTTTGGATTTGTCCACATATTGTTATATTTTAAAAGTTGTACCATATAAGTGCAGCATTGGAGACTATCACCAATGACTTTTAGCATTTTTTTGACAATAAGGAAGCGATTTTCAATTGATAGAAAGACTGGACCCGGTTTGAACCCTGCATGGAAGTTGCCTTCGTGCTTCAACAAGCTGGAATAGGTGAGTTTTCTTTTAGTGAACGTGTCACTATGAGGAACTACATTGAATATTGCTAAATTATAATATTCCTGCTAATAAATGCGTGCTATGGATTGCAATAATCTTGGGCAACATTTCGATTCAGGCCCGTAGCCATGAATTTTCATAAGGGGGGGGGGGGGGGGGGGGGGAGTGCGTAATTTACAAAAACGGGACCGGGACCGGTGAGTGAGGGACTTTGCGAGAGATGGAAATTCGACGTGGATAATGCGGGTAATTTTGTCATCATTCTACCGACCAGAAAAAAGAGGTTATATTTGTTTCATGAAGAAAAAACAAATATGCACCCCTCGAAATAATATTTGCAAATTACATATACATCAAATCAAATGCCACATTATTTATGATTCAACAACATGAACAAAGTATTCCAGACGAAGACAAGACCGATTCCCGAGGGAGCGAAGCGACGTGAGAGGGGGGGGGGGGGGGGGGGGGGGAGGGTTTGATGGGAGGGCCAGTACGTGTCCGCCCGTGCACGGTTAGGATGCTTTTGCAACGTTTTATTTGAGTGATGCAATCTGGTGCATACTTAGGAATGAAATTCGACTGTCAAGACCGATAAAATGTGGACCCGAGACCGGTAAAAGTGGACCCGTCACCGGCCGACACCAGTAAGAAGAAAACAAGTGGACATTTCTGAATGGGGGGGGGGGGGGGGGGTGCGTACGAACCCAACGCACTTCAATATCGAGACCTGTTCTTCTGAGGTTAAACGCTAATATTTTATGATAGTAGGATTATTTGACAGGTAAATTAACTTGTAGCTTTGTTTTCTTTTAATATGAAGACAATTTCCATCAACCAATCAACACTCATGACCTCTCCCTTTCATTTTGTATGTGCCCTAGTTACAGAACCATGGCGAGTGAGGATGCTGTAGTCGCTCAAGGTTTGGAATGCTGTCTATGCTACGAGCTATTGACCCAACCAAAACTATTGGCATGTGCCCACACTTTCTGTAAGGAATGTTTGGTTCATCTCTATGAATGTCATCCCCAACAAAACCAGCTCTCTTGTCCGATTTGTCGCCAGATTACCAATATCAACAATGGAGACATTTCTAAACTACAAACTAACATTCTAATTAATTCCGTGGTTGAAGACTTGAAATCTGTCAAAAGAAGCTGCGCCGTCTGTGACCCGGAAGCTAAATCCCCCGCATCTCAATACTGTGCCCAGTGTGACGAGTACATGTGTGACGCCTGCACATTGGCTCATGGAAGGTTCAAGAAGAACACGAAACACGATGTGGTCAGCATGGATGACGTCAAGAGGGGAAAGGTCAAAGTGAAGCGTTTCTGCACCAAGCATCCAGAGGAAGAGAAGCTGTATGTCTGTACATCGTGCAACGTGTCCATCTGCTTCAGATGTCGCATGCTAGACCACAGCAAACCGGATCACGAGATCAAAGATGTGTCTGACTACAAGAAAACGATCCAGAAGCAAATCAAATCCCTTCAGACGAAAGCTAAGGCTAAAATTGCGACGATCGAAGCACACACAGAGCTTGTAAAGGAACAGAAAGCAGTTGTTGAGGTTGAACTTGATCAGAGGATAGCTGAGATCAACCAATCGTATGAAGAAGCAGTGAATCATCTCACGAGGCAACGCAATGATTTCATCGACCGATGCAAACAGGAAAAGGCTTCTCACATCGCGCAACTTGAGAAGATCAAGGAATCAGATGACATAGAGATGTGTTGCATTCGAAGTGCATCTGAGCTAGTCGGCAATGGTATCAAGGCATTGCTGGAGGGGCAGACACTGGCTGTGCACAACACAATTTGTTGTGATTTGGAGAAAATGTTGAATGAAAGTAAATCTGATGCCACCCAGCCCAAATCCATAGCTGATCATGCAAGGCGGTTTAAATTCACCAAGAGTAGCACTTCCACCAATCTGGGTGAATTGCGACTACCTGACTGGCAGCTTGAGAAGGTGAGCACATTTCCACTCTCACATAGCGACCCATATGATGCAGTGCCTTTGCCTAATGGTCAGATGGCTATTGGTTATTACATGGGGAGAGCGATTGAGATGTTCACTGTTGGTGGGCCACAAAAAACAGTGCTGAAGGGTGTGCATGTATTCTGTGTTTCTTTCTTGTCCGACAGTCGCTACGTTGTTAGAGATATTCCCAACATGATTACACTGTACACCAAGGCATGGGAGAGGCTTAATGTTCAGTTCAACACACCCTCACTTCAAGTAGGAGGTTTGGGAGGCATGTGTGTAGACAGGGATGACAACATCTACGTTGGTTATAACACGACAAAAAAGATAACAGTATACCGACCAGAAGGTGGTGCGCCATCTCGGGAGATTCTCTGTCCGGGCTATAAGCCTTGGAAAATCTGTCACATGAATCATAGCAAAAAGCTGGTAGTGTGTGATAGGTTAATGTCAGTCAGGGTCATTGATGACATGGATGAGGAAGGCACCATCCTTCATCACATCCAGGTGGATGGTCAAAATACACGCATTGCTGTCCTGACGAATGATAGCATACTGATTGCATGCAGGAAGGATAATCTGCTGAGTATCGAGCTCTACACAAAAGACCTGAAGAGAATCAGAACAGTCTTGGGTGACTTTCCACTGGCATGCGACATTGGAAAACTGGTTGCTTTGCCCTCTGGAGAGTTTGTTGTAGTATCAAGTAAAACATTCATTGTCTTGCACAAAGTCTAAACATCAAAAGAGAAGCCCGTACAGGACTAGTACTAAAAATGTATGTTTAATCCTATAATATTTAAATTAATTTAAGATTTTCTTGCAACAAGAATAAAGTAATCAATCAATGTACATGCGTTGAATAAGTTATAATGAAAATAAACGAAGAAACCAGCGAGGAAGCAAAGCTTGTAATAGTGCTGGTCCCTGGTTACATGGTAAAGCTACCTTAACTTGCTAATGTTGTTGAACACTATTTAGATTTGATATTATAACACACATTCTCCATAGACTCCAGCCAATGTGTTTGGGGACCAGTCCTGAATGGGTTAAAGCAACACACAGTATAATCTTGACTGGACTAATGGGACATATTTACTCAAGATTTATTTGTGAGACGAGTTGATGTGTTCATTCCGAATCCCCATGTAAATAACTTTCTACTTCATAATAATAAATGATATACTTCATAGCAACCTAAAATATACAGGCCCGTAGCCAGACTTTTTTTTTATGGGGAGGTGCGTAATTTTCAAAAACGGGATCGAGACCACTTGCCACAAATGTTTGAGGCGGAGACCACAGGCTGAGATTCGTGTAAGCCGGTTAAGATGGTCGAGACCATATACAAAGTGGACCCGAGACCGGCAAAAAGTGGACCTTTCTGAATTTGTTTATTTTTTTTTGTTTGGGGGGGGGGGGGGGTAGGGGGGGGGGGGCGGAGTGCGTACGCACCCAACGCACCCCCCCCCCCCCCCCCCCCCCCTGGCTACGGGCCTGAATATACAATACTGAGTCTATATACCTGTCTATAATTTACATCCAACCCGTCTATAGTGGCCACTAAACCGGTTCCCCTGCAGATTATTTGTTTTAAAAGAAACTGTCTATAAATATAGGTCACCTGTCTACAGTGGCCACTATACTTGTTTCCATTTGGTGGTCGATGTACACAGGTTTTGACTGTATTTACTCCAGATTTACTTTATTGTGATGAACTTGTCAAATCGTTGTGTCGTTCACAGTAATCGATCCGAATCACCATGTTATTACTTATACGGACTTACTTCATTGCGGAACCAAAATATAGAATACTGAGAACAGTAATTCTGACCTTCCTAGTCAATTGGTGGAGTATGTATTAATGCATTGGTATTGGATATTGAATCAAATAAAATGATATTAGCATTTGACAGCGTCATCAGAACTCATGACATATAATGCACTGAATGGAATTATATGATAATATTTGTGATCACATCTACATAATGCATCTCTTCAAATGCGTGATATGGAAACAAAGTCATAGTGTTGTTCATCATCATGTATCATGAATAAATAAATGAATTTATATCCTACATGAATGAAATCCTGTTCAGTGATTGGTCTACATAGCGTCATGTGACCAAACATAGTAATGCCCATGGAGAAAAATGTGCTATGCGTGACGTCATTCATGGAATAGTAAATGCTATTCCATGAATGACGTCATAGACGCCGGGTGATCATATTGAGCCCATAGAGATGCGTGTTATAAAACTTCCCTGCCAGCAGAGGTCTTGTTTTAGCTTGCGAAGATGCTCGACGAGATTTCCCAAAGAGTTATTTAAAAAGAAATACAGAACATTTTCACCCGTGAATATCAATAAGTTCCAAAGAATATTCTAGAGATGCATTTCATGTATAACGTAGCGGTATTCGAATTTTAAAATTCCGACAATGGTGCACATTGTGCATCGTTGTCCTTCTGTGGTCGTGACACTAATTCGTCATTTATCAATCAGCCGCGGTGTGCACTGCATGCACTAGCTGTATGTGTAATGTACGAATAACTATTTTCTCCATACAATTACACGTGTGTATGTATAAAGCGGGCTAATTATTCACTTTGATGCGCGCGTTTTGCATTTGGGTGCGCATTAGTTGTTAATGCGCGTAACCATGAATGGAAAGATAGCGCAATACGCGCTCTGCGCTAGGACTATTGCGCAAAGGGGGTCAGTGTCACAAACAGAACATAGTCAGTGCAGTGATGGTTCCATGATCAATGTTTTGTTTTTCTTTATATTTTTCTTTAATTTAATTGAAATCATTTATTTTTGCGAAGATTATGATTATGCGAAGGATATAAAACAAATATATCATGCACTATTTCGAGCCACTAGTGAAATTATGGATTCCTCGGTGACAGAAAAAGCACTGATTTTCTTCGGGGCTAGCGCCCCTCAGAAAATAGTGCTTTTCCTGTCACCTCGGAATCCATAATTTCAACTAGAGGCTCTCAGTGCATGGTATATTTGTTTACTATCGCGTTTCATATCTTAATATGCTTCAAATCTTATTTGCATCTCTCTGTATTATACAGTGTACTAGTTATTTGCAAACATACAAAATGTATGTTACAAATCGTTATCTTATCTTTGCTGTATTTAAGATGTTTCTATGGATACTTATATCTAGTACTAATCATCATGGTTCCAAGATAAATACGTTAATCTACATTTTCACTATTTGAAAAACAATTTGCCTGAAAATGTATTGTTCAGTTTATATATGAGAATGTGCAAACCTTCCAAATGTATGCAATGCTTTGTTTTCTAATATAGGTTTCCCGCTCAATTTTACACTTGTTTCAATCGAATTCAATAAGGGTCATTCAAATTCACGCATTACCGCGTAATCGTTGGTATCGGTCTGGCAATGGCTAATGAGCAGGCTTGGAGCAATCGATTTCATTTCGGGTTAATCAATTCACTTTGTTCATTCGATTTAGTTAAAGGTTGGCTGACAAGAAAACTACCTACAAATTGTGTTTTATTGTATCTAAGGTAGATTTTCATGAAGATTACTAATAAAAACATATTTTCCGCGTCGGAAATCCCAGTAAAATAAAAAAATCAACTTTTAAATTCACTTTAGTAATCCCCGTAAAAAAAATGAGTCCGGGCGAAGAAAAATGACGTAATCTTTGTGACGTCACATGCAGGCAATCGCAGTTATAGCTCGGTCACAGACGTACACGCATAGTGCAATACGCACGTTGACAGAGAGATATTATTTCGATTTTTTTCAATATTTGCAAACATTTGTTACAGTTTATATCATGGACGATCTACACTCAGATGTGTTGCTGCAAGCTGCTATAATTCATTTCTTAGGAATTTTCAGTTAAGCCTCAATTTACAAGCAAAAGCGACCGCTCGATTAGGTCGGTGCCCGGGCGACGACCGCCCGGGCACCGAGCATATTTTGGGCGGCGAGTGAAAAGTGAGCAGGCGCCGCCCAAATTTTAACTCCGCGCTAAAACTTCAGCGGCGACCGAGCGATTCCTAAAAACCAGCGGTGCCTGGGCGGCCGCCGCTCGGTGCCCGGGCGGGATTGGCTAAAAACCCGCCTCCCGGCCGCCGAGCAGGCTACTTTTTTGGGTTGTGACCATGAACGTGATTTCGAACGGTTATACACGAATACGAATGCTGGTTTGTTCCGACGATCGCAATACGCGCGAATTCGATTGCTCCGATTATCAAATTGATTGAAAAAAGCGCAAAATTGAGCGGGAAAACCTATACACCGTGTCCCAGAAAAAACGAAACCGGTTTTCATGGCAGAAATTTTCTGTCATAATGAATAATTTAATTGATGATATATATATGCCTGGAAAGCTCTGTGTCTCTTCTTTCATTTGATGTGCAACTTATGGCACATACTTCAAGCATGACTGAATTAGAACAATGGAAAGTGGTGTTACCAATATTCAATTTGCACGCATAAATTTGAAGTTTGGGTGAGTTTTAAGAGTTGTAAACGTACTTATTTTTAAAAAGGACACACAACACATAAAAGTTCATATTTTTATCTTTTACATGACACCTCATGCTAAAAAAATAAATGATTTATGCCAGAGAACGAGTACAATGAAAACATGCCTGATTTCTGCCCGAATGAGTGAAAGTTGAGTAAGAAGTCGCTCAGCTTTCCTGACTAGCAGCTGACAATGGACTTTGATGCATGAGTGAATTTACACAAACATGGGGATCAGGAAACAGGCTATATCAGGAAAGTTACTCATTTGGGCTGGAATCAAGCATGTTTTCATTGTATTCGTTCTCTGGCATATATAATTTATTTTTTAATCATGAGGTGTCATATAAAAGATAAAATTATGAATTTTCATGCGGTGTCTGTCCTTTTTCAAAATAAGTAGGTTTACTACTCTTAAAACTCTCCCCAAAACATCACCCAAACTTGCAATTTCTGCGCGCAAATTGAATTTTGGTAACACCACTTTCTATCGTTCTAATTCAGTCATGCGTGAATTATGTGCCATAAGTTGTATATCAAATAAAAGAAGAGACACATAGCTTTTCAGACATATATATATCATCAAGGAAATTATTCATTATAACATAAAATTTCTGCCATGAAACCCGGTTTCGTTTTTTCTGGGACACGGTGTATTAACATGTCTACTTAACATTTTTACACTTAAATGTACATAAAAGGTATATATTGCATTAGGGAAATTGTTTAATGCTACAATATATATTTGTTCTATCCCAATATGCTTGAAATAATTTCATTTTATTCTATATATATTTTTTTGGTAACAAAACACTTCTATGTGTATGTAATAGAACAAGAAATATGTATTATTATTTTCGTATAGTTTCGTATAGTTGTATGTTGTATAACCCTCATTCTTAAGTGGTGAAATTTATGGTGGCCATTGGGACTTGGGCCACCGCTTGATAAGATAAGCATTGTGGGAGGTCCGGACGATATCTGTTTGACATGGTCACCATAGAAACAAGTTAATGTCTAGCCGTGCTATTATAACCTATGCATTGTACATTTGTTTGGAAACATACCAATATGAATGAATGATAGATCATTCAATATAATCAAATAATGATAAATTGCATTATCTTTTGTAAAACAGTTGTTATGCTCTACTTTAGTTTCGTTACAACTCTCAACTCTAAGATTTTGGTCTACAAACATTGTTGTATACATTTTTATGAATAAATTTATAAGATACTAAATATCTTTATACATTATAGAGAATTGATGATTTTGTATTTTCCCTGTTTGTATTCATGTGTGTAATTAGGTGGGGGTGTATATGTTGTGTGTGTGTGTGTGGTATGAGTGTTCTCACGCCGGCATTATTGTGGGGTCTCGTGTGGGTACAATTATATACTTGTGGGGTATATTTTCCTTGTGGGGAAAAAATTATAGACCCCACTAAGGAATAGCCTTAAATCGGCGTATTTAGCTTCAAAGAGTTATGTGACAAAATATTGTGACTGTGCCCGATAAGTGATACTTGAGGAATTTTCTAGACACACCCCTACCCTCCCATGCACTCAGAAGGTTGCCTTTTTTCGATGCAAAGATTTTGTGAAGAAAAAAAAACAGTTTGTAGTAGCACTCCTTCAGCCTGTAGTAGCACAAGTACCACACAAGTCGGGTGCCCACAAGTATGCCCGGGTAAGTATGCGTGTGTGTGTGTGTGTGTGTGTGTGTGTGTGTGTGTGTGCGTGTGTGTGTCAAGGTCGTCGATTTCTTCTCGCCATTGGGAGGGATGATTCGTCATTTTGACCATCTCTGGCGAGGGAGCGAAGCGACAACCCAGCAGCGTGCCCGGGTTTTTATGGCTGAGGGGGGGGGGGGGGGGGGGGGGGGGGAGGGGCAAAGCTTTTGAATTCAGCTGTTTAGAAATTGGAAGATTATTAAGTGCACATTGCAAGCATCATGTTATGAGCTGGGCTTTGTCCAATATGAACTTTAGCCTGATAGATACATATATTGCAAGCATTCTGATGGAACCCTGAATAGCATCAGTCATGGGAAACCCACATTGGGAAGCTTATTGGAGGTCCAGGGGGTGGAGCCCCCGGAAGCTTTGGGATTTGTAATATCCAGATATAAAGATGCTGTCTATATGTAAATATAGAGTTAACTATTCTTTAGTTATTTGGCATTTGAACTAGCGCTTCAGAGATTGGAAGATTGGAAGTGCACATTGCAAGCATCCTGTTATGATGAGGGCACTGTCCAAGTATGGATGAATTTTAGCCTGATAGATAAATACTGTCGATTGCAATCATCCTGATGGAACCCTGATAAGTCAAGGGATACCCACATTGGAAGGCTTATTGGGGGTCCAGGGGGCGAAGCCCCCGGAAGCTTTGGGATTTGTAACATCCAGAAATACAATTAACTATTGAATAGTTAGCTCAATTTTAGTGAGCGAAGCGCAAACGCACAGTGGGCCAGGATCGCCTGAAAGTTTGCGAAGAGAGAAGTCCTGAATAAAACTATGTAATGAGTACATGGCTGGTACTGGGTCAAATAACCTTAATGGGGGTTCCAGGGGCGCAGCCCCGGAATATTTTGTATTTGGGCAATTTAGCATTATCAAAAAGTGGTTTAAAGAAGACGATAGTAACAACTTCCATTCATGAGAGGGGGCAATGCTCCTTAATTGTAATGTTATTATATATTTTTGAATCCCAAATATTGGGGGGGGGGGGGGGATGATAATACAGGCCATCCCCCCACCTGAAATATTGGGGTGGATATATCCCCCCCCCCCCATCCCCCCGTGATCGACGCCCCTGGGTGTGTGTGGATGTGATCGCATGTGTGTAGATAAACAGCTTGGAGCATTGGGGCTGATACCATGGTAGTTGCAATAATTGGACACAAGTTTATAACAATTTCAAACGTTGTATAAAACAGGGCCAAGAAAGTAAATTTGCCAAAATTGTTTTGCATAATTTTTAAAAATCATACATTTGTGTCTGATATGGTAGGGACATAGGGAATATTTTGGAGAACAGGCCTGGGTAAGTCATTAAAAGGCCATGCGTAGGGAGTTTTCTGATTTGTACTTTACTTTGATCTAGTTTGTATCTAAAATGTAACTTCTACATAAAATCAGCATAATATTGGATAAACGTATAGTAGTCAAAGAAGTTTGAAATATACCGCCCTTCTTTTCTGGGTGTCTTCAAATTCAGTAAAACATTCCATATACCACATCAGGTTAGTGAAATGTTGAAATCGACGCTGATAAAGGCTTCAATTTATGCCAGACAAAATTGATTTGTAGTATAACTATCAGGCTCATTTCCTTTCTATTCTGATACATGGATCTATTATTCATGGATTAGTGTTCATCCTTTTACCCAAGTTAAAGTGAATTCTGTACAATGAGAAAATATAAATAGCGCCATCTGGTGTTTGTAACTGAACAACTAGACCCTGCATGGCTAGGCCAAATTGTCAATGAAGAAGAGCAGTCTGGCCTAATTACATGTCCATATGGAAGGCATTTCCTGCAACACTTCATTGCAGAAAGGGGTGCTAAGGGGGCTACACCCCCCCCCCCCCCCCCCCCCACACCCATATGAATAAAACTGAAATATAACCATACTCTATGCATCCTACAACATTAGCATACAAATGGAGGTTCAATATAGTAAGAATTATCCAAAATCATTAAAGGGTACCACCAGACAGAGATTTAGCTCTCTTACATCAAAGACATATCCCAAATGAACATATTAAAAAACAATGTGATCCTGAAAGTATTTCTACATCGCCAGGTAATCATTTTTAATATCACCTGTCAATCATTCTGTCAGCGCAGTTCCGATAACGATATCACTTAACGATTCTCTTATCGATGGCAACTGCGATATATCGCAGCAAGCAGAGAAAATCTCGAAAATCTCTTGTGTGCAGCGAATAAAATATCAACTTTGCGTTCAGAAACAGCGTATACACGTAGCGCTATACAAGCACTGTACTATACATTGCATGCATCATATCTCCTAGTACTATCAATGCATGCATGCAGAGTAACCTACATGCATTATGCATGGTGCGGTGGCTGTATAGCGCCTGGGCATTATGTGTACATCAGAGTGCGAGCGCGGGTGGCCGGGTGTAACTATCGCATGGGCTATGCGATAAATCGCACATACTACCATATAACGTACGCGTATTGATTGAGCGGTCGTGCAAACAAAAGTCGCGCGCGCGAACCACTAAATAGCTGTGGTTCCGTAGGTCGTAGTAATTAATTGCATTGTTCTCAAATTACAGAAACATATCAGACCCCATGAGAGTATGATTGATATTCAATGATAGTAACAAAACAACTAAACATTGGTTGTATAATGCCCGGTGGTACCCTTTACACTCTCAACGGCCATGTTCAGAATGATAATTTCCAACTTAACGCGTGTAGGGTAACCCTCTCCCAAATATAAATCTATTCACCAGAGTGCATGCGATTATTTTGCTCTTTGATCAAGTTTGTTTTCCTTTTTCCGTTTTCCTTTTGGCCTTGCATAACGGAAGCTTTGTATGTCAATCGTGATGTTAGATCTAATACGTGCAGCTTAGCCAATCCGTGGTACACTACGACAAACATGCCAGCTTCAGTAGTAACTACTCTGCGCGTGTCGTTATGTCACCTTGCGAAATTGTGAGGACAAAACAGTATAATTTGACAAAACCTCTCTCCATCTAATTTGGAAGGTTTTGAAAGATGTGACATTATTTCATCTTCCGAGACTATAACAAACAATTCACAGCATTATTTTGACCTATCATGGGACGAGATTTATTTAATTAGAAGAAAGATTGCAAACAGATTGAGGCCTACACAGAAGTTGTCTTTGATCTTCAACAAAGCTGGAATAGGTGATTTTCTTTACGTTTATAGTGAATTTGTTACTTACTACATGTAACATTTATGATATAATGCTCCTGTTAAGAAATGCATGCCGTGGAGTCCAATAATCCTGGGGGTGTATTCTGAAAATCGTCTTATCTTTTGTATTATCTTTTGTCATAAGTCCATAAGATAATACACCGCTAAAATTGTCATAAATCGGTATTCTGAAAATTGTCTTAAGGGCATCATATCTTTCCCTGACCACGCCCATTAGTGCTGAGTTAACCAATCAAAATTGTTGTTACAAAATGTTTATATGCCCTCTCAGCCAATCAAAGTGGGTTAAATTGCGTATGCGTCGCATTTTCTTTAAATGCGCGCATCTAACTTGCTTTGCGCACACGTAGAAATTTCAATCAAAGTTCAAGAAATTTATATATTTTGGTCAAAGAGTATTTTTGTAAGAATGGGATTTTCATATGGTAAGATTTTCAATGGAATTTTCTCCCCCTCACTCTTATTTTCTAACTTTTTCGCACGTACACACACCTATACACACAACAAACATAGGGAGCTCTTTAAAATCTCAAATAATTGTCTTTAAATATGTTTAAACAAGATATAACCAAAGGAAAATACTGCCCCATAGCTGTCTCGACATATGAGTAGAATTTATGATAATTTCATGATGAGATGAAAGATAAGAGAGTTTTCAGAATACACATTTTCCACCTCTGCTTGCGCGAACGCGCTTATCATTAGGGAGCTTTAGATTTCACAACCTAGCCCATGACGCGGAATCTTCTCTCCCCTAACGCTGCGTTCTTCAGCCTATACCGCGCCGTGATTGGTCGATAAGGAGAAGAACGCAGCGTTATGCCTCGGTCACACCTTTGCGTATGTTGCTGCGTATTGCTGCGCTAGACGGGGTATATCAATACGCAGCCTTACCCAGCAATACGCAGCGATTTTGAAGTTTGCAGTCACACTATTGCGTATGTAGCTCGTATGCCGCTCGTATAGAGACTGCCTATGGTTGCCTATGGTTGCCTATTGCCCCGCTTTAGCTCGCTGTTGCTCGAAGCAGTACGATTCAATACGCGGTGTGCTCGCCACATTGCGTATGGAACTCGTTCTTTGCTCGCTTGCCGCTCGCTAGCCGCTCGCACCAGTTGGTATCGTTGCGTCTCACTGCGTATTCGCTCGCTTTAGCTCCACTGCCGTTCGTACTGTTGCGTGCAAACTCGATCTGAAGCGTACCAGCTCGCTCGGGCTGCGGCGGTATATAAAAACTGGTCATTTTGCGGGTCCTGCTAGGCAGCCAATCGTAGTGCTAGCGAGCTAAAGCGAGCGGGAACCAGCGAGAACGAGCTAAAGCGAATGGCGCACGAGCTAGACTCGCAGCATAGCGAGTGGCACACGAGCGAGACTCGCAGCAAAGCGAGCGGCCATCGCAGTGATTCGTGTTGCTAGGAGCGGTGTGCGAGCAACAGCGCAACAATATGCGCAATCATGCGAACGACAACGAGATACACACAACAAACATAGGGAGCTCTTTAAAATCTCAAATAATTGTCTTTAAATATGTTTAAACAAGATATAACCAAAGGAAAATACTGCCCCATAGCTGTCTCGACATATGAGTAGAATTTATGATAATTTCATGATGAGATGAAAGATAAGAGAGTTTTCAGAATACACATTTTCCACCTCTGCTTGCGCGAACGCGCTTATCATTAGGGAGCTTTAGATTTCACAACCTAGCCCATGACGCGGAATCTTCTCTCCCCTAACGCTGCGTTCTTCAGCCTATACCGCGCCGTGATTGGTCGATAAGGAGAAGAACGCAGCGTTATGCCTCGGTCACACCTTTGCGTATGTTGCTGCGTATTGCTGCGCTAGACGGGGTATATCAATACGCAGCCTTACCCAGCAATACGCAGCGATTTTGAAGTTTGCAGTCACACTATTGCCTATGTAGCTCGTATGCCGCTCGTATAGAGACTGCCTATGGTTGCCTATGGTTGCCTATTGCCCCGCTTTAGCTCGCTGTTGCTCGAAGCAGTACGATTCAATACGCGGTGTGCTCGCCACATTGCGTATGGAACTCGTTCTTTGCTCGCTTGCCGCTCGCTAGCCGCTCGCACCAGTTGGTATCGTTGCGTCTCACTGCGTATTCGCTCGCTTTAGCTCCACTGCCGTTCGTACTGTTGCGTGCAAACTCGATCTGAAGCGTACCAGCTCGCTCGGGCTGCGGCGGTATATAAAAACTGGTCATTTTGCGGGTCCTGCTAGGCAGCCAATCGTAGTGCTAGCGAGCTAAAGCGAGCGGGAACCAGCGAGAACGAGCTAAAGCGAATGGCGCACGAGCTAGACTCGCAGCATAGCGAGTGGCACACGAGCGAGACTCGCAGCAAAGCGAGCGGCCATCGCAGTGATTCGTGTTGCTAGGAGCGGTGTGCGAGCAACAGCGCAACAATATGCGCAATCATGCGAACGACAACGAGCTACAGCGAGGTAAATCGTGTGGGAAACGCAGCTATACCCAGTGACACGCGCTCCAAAAAATGAGGTGCGAATGATTGCGTATACCTGCGCTAGGTCACCTCGCTGTCGCTCGCTGTTGCTCGCATTCACTGGTTGTCACTCGCTCCCGCTCGTATGCAATTTGACCTTGCGTTTGCTTGCGAGAGTTTAGAAAATTTTAAAACATGCGAGCGACATACGCAGGCCCCTGCGCTAGTCTGCGTATTGAGTACGGTGTCATCAGGTGGACAGTAAAAATGAACGCATTGCTGTCCTGAAAGATGATAGCATGCTGATTGCATGCAGTGAGGATGATCTGCTGAGTATGGAGCTCTACACAAAGGACCTGTAGAGAATCAGAACTGTCCTCGAGGACTTTCCAATGGCAGATTACATGCGGACATTGGTTGAAATGCCAACTGGAGAGATTGCTGTATTATCATATGACAAGCTCATTGTCTTCCGGGAAATCTAACAATCATAGCAAACACTCTGCATACCTTCCTAATAGTACATTTTAACTAATTCAGTCAGGACTGGTACTGAAAACTAATTTCGTATACAAAAATAATTTGTTTCATTCATAAGATTTTATTGCATTGTATTGCAACAGACTAAAGTCATAATCTAGGCTGAACCTCGCGATGCAAAGCAATGAGGACAAAGTAATATCTAAAATCAGAATTTCACAACAATGCAATCACTTGAAGAAAATTGATTCTTATTCAGATGCAATGACTACGTTACTCTTAGCGGATGGGTTCAAATCTAAGCAAAAAACCTGGCAACTTCAAGAAATATCAATACGCACGTATGCGTGTAAACTTTATTATACTTAACTATTCATACTGAACATTTGGGTACATGTACTAAATGTTGTATATATCTATTTAAAATTAAAAATTATATTGTCTCTGTAAATACACTGAATTCTCAGCTTTCAACACGCACAGAAATGTGAAGGTATTATGTTATCACGCAGTTGCATAACTAGCTGTATATTGTATCTAGGACGTACATAAGTCCTGGTCTACTGATTGAAGTCTCCGATACTAGAGCAGGTAGGGGGCACCAACATTTCATCTAGGCAAACTTTTTGTTATGTTTTCGTTGTTGTGCGAGGTTTTGTTCAATCATTTTTGTTCAGATTTTCAGTCCTACCAATCTAGGCGAGTTTATAACATAATAAAAAAGAAATTATTCTTTGTTTGGTCCAAATCACATTTCAGGCCCCCAAACCTGAAAAGTCCTAGTGATACTTGCCTTACATGACCATCAGACCTGCTGCTCTTCTACCACGTATAAACCTGTTTAGAAGAAAAAAATAAGTTAAAGGGGTAGTTTAGTTTTGGTAAGGCTGAACTTTAATAACCAAACCTGGACAGTAACCTTATAAACTAATAGTAATAACTCCACCATGCTCAAAATTAATACAAAATTACAAACGACTAAGTAAAAATCACGTTATCATTCAGAAAGAGCTATTTAAACACAAGAGGGCGCTTCTAAAAAGGCATCGGTTTCAACCATTTTCCATACAAAATTATGCATGTGCTGTTTGAATGAAATAATGATTAAATAGAGAAATCATCAACAAATAATTAAAAAACGATTTTGAAAATGTTTGTAAAAGTGCTAGCATTTTTTAAATTTTTTGAAAAAAACGTCTAATTATTTGGGCCCCAAATAATTATAAGATCAACTATATTTATTGATATTTCAGCCGTTTCTGGACCGATTTTGACCAAATAAAGTTTATTCTGACATTAAAATTGCATGTTCTCTCAAATTCGACACTGAGTTTTTCATTACCTCACAAAAAATGGTGATGTACAGCGCCCTCTCTACCAAAACTAAACTACCCCTTTAAGCTATAGATTAATAAATCTATTAAGAAATGGTGAACTACAATATCTATTATAAATAGGCCGCGATGCTCTTCTTCTAAGACAGCGTAAATTAGGAACTTATCCATCAATGTACGTAAAATACTCAGTACTCTATTATTTATATATATAAACTGGGTTCCAAAAGAAACTTATCACTTCTTCAGAGCGACACACATTAAAATCCGAAGCATAACAATTAATCATAATTGAGCATAGATTAGCTATAATACTCCTTAGCAAGCTCATCTAAACAAAAAAAATGTTTGCTTTAGTCAACAAAGAATAAAATAGGGTGAAATGCAACAGGTAATTTTTCAAAAATCACAGAAACTGCATCGCCTTCCGGGCACAGAGCTCGGTACGGACAATAGCCAGTCTAGTGGTTACATAACCCGCTTTGAAGTTGAATGAATAGCTATTGAAAGTTCTGAATAGACCGCCTTTCGTGGAAGTTCGCAACGAGCAGTTTCTGTGATTTTTGAAAAGTGACCTGTAGTGATTCCATGTCATTTTTCTCTTTTTTGGCAAAAGCAAACATTTAATTTTTCAGATATGCTTCATAAGGACAATGATAGCTTATCTGTGTCTTAATATGATTCGATTTGATGCTATGGATTTTAGTAAGCGTCGCTCTGAAAAAGTGATAAGTTTCTTTTGGAGCCCAGTTTATATATATATATATAAACGAAAGGCGAACTAATAACTCCTTCCCCATGAATTAATTGAGTACAAAGGGCCGAGAGATTGGCTTGCCAATGACCTGAATTTGGATCTGTCTTCAATCACACGGTCCCCGTGGCCTAGTGGTTAAGGCGACGTCAGCGTTCCAAGCTGGAGACCCGGGTTCGAGTCCTGGCGGAGACCAATTTTTCGACCAGTGCCTTTTTTCATTTGGAGGATTAAAGGGAGGAACAATGCTTATTAAGCTACGCCTATCATTCTTCCTTCTCAATCATTTATGATTATTCTTTGCATTATATATATATATATAGATATATATATATCTAAATAAAGCGAAGAGTGCTTTAACCCACGTACACGTTTGGATACCAGTAGTGAACATATTAAGTAGAAAGAAGGGCTGCTGGTGAGGCGTAGCTAGCTAGCTACGCCTCACCAGCAGCCCTTCTTTCTACTATATATATATATCTATATCTATATATAAAATTGCAAGGAGTAATCATAAATGATTGAGAAGGAAGAATAATAGTAGGCGTAGCTTAATAAGCAATGTTCCTCCTTTTAATCCACCAAATGAAAAAAGGCACTGGTCGAAAAATTGGTCTCCGCCAGGACTCGAACCTGGGTCTCCGGCTTGGAACGCCGATGCCTTAACCACTAGGCCACGGGGACCGTGTGATTAAAGACAGATCCAGTTCAGGTCATTGGCAAGCCAATCTCTCGGCCCTTTGTACTCAAGTATTCATGGGAAAGGAGTTACGAACAATGCAAGCCGCCTTTACTTCAGCTGGATCACAATAGAGTGATTCAAGTATTAGTTAGAACATATATATATATAAGCGAGAAGTGAACTAATACATACAGCTTCGGTTTCTTCCAATATATAAATAATTGCAAGGAGTAATCATAAATGATTGAGAAGGAAGAATAATAGTAGGCGTAGCTTAATAAGCAATGTTCCTCCTTTTAATCCACCAAATGAAAAAAGGCACTGGTCGAAAAATTGGTCTCCGCCAGGACTCGAACCTGGGTCTCCGACTTGGAACGCCGATGCCTTAACCACTAGGCCATGGGGACCGTGTGGTTAAAGACAGATCCAGTTCAGGTCATTGGCAAGCCAATCTCTCGGCCCTTTGTACTCAAGTATTCATGGGGAAGGAGTTACGAACAATGCAAGCCGATTTACTTCAGCTGGATCACAATAGAGTGATTCAAGTATTAGTTAGAACATATATACAGGGTGTTTATAAAAAAGCGGAACCCAACTTCCACCCGAAATATTTTATTTAATAAACATAATTATATTTATTGCAATATGGCATATCAAAGGTCAATTCATACTCTTTCGTTTGATACCAAATATGTTATGATAACGTCATGCATGATTGAATAAAACCTTTTTAAAAAGGGTTATGTAAAAAGTACTTTGCGTACGAGAGTAGAAACTAATTGTTAAATGCAGTGTTAATAATGAAACAGTAGACAAAGTCAAGTGACATTTCATGATGTTTCTTGATTCATAGTTTGACATTTTATTCAACTTTGAGAAGAGTTGAGGGTCCAAAATCATCCCCAATGTCCTACCACATGACCCCCATGTCTGTCCGCACAGGTTTGTGCTCGTGTTCAGTGGTCAGTTGCTTGGTCAGGCAAGGCACTGATTTAAAAAAAAAATTAAAAAATCTCCATGTTCATTTATTTACGGAACAAAAGGATTACAAGACAAAAGAACACAAGGAGAGGTTGTGCGCAAAGCAATTATAACATTGCTCGTTTAAAATGTCTGCAATTCGATAACTACAAGATCAATTATTACAAAAGTGGTATCAAATGAAAGAATAATAAATCATCTTTAAGATGTTATACAATGTAACACAATGTAACTCCATGTAATGTAAAGTACAATATATAAATATACGAACGTTTACCGCCCTCTACGTTCGTTGCGCTATTCCAATTATCTCTATTTTGTTATTTTTGTATTAGCACGCAAGCACAAATTGTTTGCCCAATGTTTCCAACCAAATCTGGTGACGAACAAATCAATTGTACATATTTCTTTTTATCCGTAAAGTATCGTTACACACACCTATGGTCTCTTTCTGTCCTGTAGTAGTCTACAAAATCAATTAAGAAAATTTGCGGCTGAAAGTTCATGTATGATCTACTTAATACCAGAGTGCAACGGAGCATAAGATATTATGCTATTCATGTTATAAATACGTGTTTCCTCCTTTGGCCTTGCTGCACACAAACTGTGCATAGCAGCAAAGACACTACAAGGGGAAGACTGGACACTGCGCCGGTTTTGTACAGCAATCAATGAAACGCTGAATTTCGTACATGGGGAAGGGCGCCCCTAGCGTTGGGTAGGTTAACTTCTTGTTGTTTTCGCGCGTAGCCATTGAAAACACATAGGGAACTGGTAGTGAAGTATCAAATTCCTTCTTATTTTTGCTTTTTTATCTCAAAATGTACGTACAACAAATATTAAAAGGAGTTTGTGTCTAAGTTTGTCTGTTTACAGGTGAAAATTTCAAAAAAAAAATAGTAGACATGCAGAATCAACATTCACGTACAAATTTCTTTGCTTGCTGTTAAAAAAGAACTCATGTACATCATCAGGATTGTTGCTGTTACCTGTGTCATGGTTTGAAATCAAAATAGTAACATTTATTTGAATACCTTTGAGAAGTGAACATTATGTTTTAATCTGCGAATTTGGAGAAGAAAGTGAAAAGAGGAACCAGATTTCCTGCATGACTTTAACTTGACTTGGATTTTTTGAGGCATCGCATTTCCGATGTGACAGTTAACAAAATGCTTGTGTATCGGATGTGACACTCTTGTTAACAACAATTCTTCATATTAAGAGAAAAGAGGTATTCAAATAAATGTTACTATTTTGATTTCAAACCATGACACAGGTAATAGCAACAATCCTGATGATGTACATGAGTTTTTTTTAAACAGCAAGCAAAGAAACTTGTACGTGAAT
>JBAMJV010000797.1:45000-70000 GCA_037951105.1 Echinarachnius parma
ATTCCAACCAGAAGGTGGTGCGCTATCTCGGGAGATTCCATGCCAGGACTATGAGCCTTTAGAAATATGTCACATGAATCACAGCAAAAGGCTGGTAGTGCGTGGGTCAAAGTCAGTCAGGGTCATTGATGAGAAAGGCACCGTCCTTCATCGCATCCTGCTGGCTGGTCAGTTTCCACGCATTGCTGTCCTGAAGGATGATAGCTTACTCATCGGAAGCAGGAAGGATGTTCTGCTGAGTCTTGAGCTCTACACCAAGGACCTGAAGAAAATCGTAACAGTATTGGGTGACTTTCCACTGGCATATAGCATATATGATATTGTTGAATTGCCCACTGGAGATATTGCTTTGGTATCATATGACAAACTCATTGTCTTCCGGAAAATCTAAACATCATAGCAAAAACTATACATCCTGTAATACCGCTTTTTAACCCATTCAGGACCGGTACTAAAAAAAATAATTTCTCATCAAATTAGATATTAAATTCATATACAAACTTAATCAAAATAAAATCATAATACAACTAATCTGTGAGGAAGCAAAGATTGCATTATTGATGGCCCCTGCTTACATGGTTAAGCTACCTTAACCTTTTGAAGACCATTTAGATTTGTTATAAGTTAACACACTTTCTCCATAGACTCCACCCAGTGTCTTTTGGGGAACTGTCCTGAATGAGTTAAAACAAAACCGTATCATATTGAATGGATTAATGAGATATTTACTAAAGATTTATTTATGTGATGCACTTGTAGATTGTTGTGTCTTTAATTTTGCTCTGAATCAGCACATTATAAGTTATAAGGACCTACTTCATGGCTGAATCAAAAACATACTGAGTCTAACCTGTCTTAGTGGTCACCTGTCTATCAGCCAACATGCCTATATTATAGTGGCCTCTAAATATGTTCCCATGCAGAGGAAAATAATTTTGAAGAAACTGTCTATAAGTATAACCTGTCTACAGTGGTTACTATACTTGTTTCCTTTGGGTGGTCGGTTAATTAGACAGGTTTTGACTGTATTTACTCCATATTTACTTTATTGTGATGAACTTGACAAATTGTTATGCATTTAATTGTACTCGGAAACATCATGTAATCACTTATACGGACTTACTTCATAGCAGAACAAACATATATAATACTGAACAGTAATGTCTGACTTTGCTAGTCAATTAATGGAGTATGCATTATTGCATTCGTAATGGACAATGATTAAAATAAAATGAGATTAGATTAGCATTTGGCAGTGTATTCAGACTTCATAACTCATGACAAATATCCAAGTGTATACTTGTTTGTGATCCCATTGTGTAATTGTATGTAATGTATCTCTCCAAAGGTGTGATATGCAAACAAAATTATAGTGTTGTTCATCAATATGTATCACAAAGAGATTAGTAAATCTATATCACGTTTTATGTTTGAATATGCTTAAAGTTTTATTTGCATCTCTCTCTTTTGTACAGTGTACGAGTTGTTTGCAAACATACCAAATTTCTGTAATCATATATTATCTCTTATTTGCAGCAAATTACATTATTTGCTTTTGTTATATGCGCTCTTTAATTCCTTGCTATGGAAACTTATTTCTAGTGCTAATCATCATGGTTCCAAGATAAATAAGTTCACCAACATTTTCACTATTTACAAAACAATTTGCCTGAAATTGTAGCTGTATTCATAATGTAGTGTGGAGTGTATATTTGCTTACGTGCAAACCTGCCAAATTTATGTAATTGTTTGTTATCGAATATATGCAAATGGTTTAAACACTGGAACATGAGATCAATTAAACATTAATTGTATTGGTGATGTGATTAATAAAAACCAGTATGGAAATCGTCGTGGCCTTTCAACTTGCCATTGGGATGTTACATAATTTATATAAAAATGCAGATAAACAAAAAACAATGTCAACCATATTTTTAACTAATTTTCTAAAGCTTTTGACCGGATCGATCATAATATTTTAATTTGAAAACTTGTTAAATTGGACGTACGACCATGTGTAATTTCGTTAATAGTAGATTTTTAAGAATGCCGCCAACAAGTAGTAAGATATAAAGGTCATATTTTACATGTAAAAATTAACAATTTAGGAGTTCCTCAAAGTACTAAGTTGGGGCCTATTTTATTTTTAATAATGGTTAATGATGCATGCCGTGATTGTTTACCTCCTTTTTATAAGTTTGTAGAGGATTTAACTATAGTAGAAAGCCGGGCTTGTAACCAAATATCAATTATTGCAATCGGAATGATTATCATTAGAAAATTGGTCTCTACTCAATAATATGAACCTTAAACCAACTAAATGCATCGTCATGACGGACTCTTTTATGAGAAATCAAACTAGCCAACTGTTGTATACTGATGGGATACTTTTAAATGAAGAAAATGTAATTAAAGTTCTTGGGATACTCAAGTAAAGAAAATGATAGAGAAGTGCAATAGAAAGTTATATATTTTACGTACTTTGAAACGTTTTAATTTACCAATTAGTGACCTCGTTATTGTTTATATTGAATACATGAGACCAATATTATAGTACTGTTCACCACTTTTTCATTCCAACCTAACAAGTAAACAAACGGATGATATTGAACGAATACAAAAAGGGCATGAAGAATCATTTTGGGACTTAATTTTGAATCGTTTAATAATGCATTAGAATTGAGTAATTTATCAACATTGGAAGAACGTAGTAATACATTTTGTTTTGATTTTGCCATCTACTTAGAAACGCATGAATTTTGTTCGTTATGGCTACCAAGTCAAAGAAATGTTAATTCTAATTTACGAAATGTGCAGAAAAATACTCAATTTAATTGCAAAACCAATCGATTTAAGAATAGCTCTATTCCCTATTTTGTTCGCATTTTAAATGATAATTATTCATAAAAGTAACTCGCATGCATGTCGTATATTTGTTTTGATGTTTAATGATGCTGCCTATTATACGAATGAATGTATCTAGTATATTGTTTTGTTTATTCTTTGATATGTAATTTATATTTGATGTTGACCTGTGCATTGCTGTATTTTTTACCATTATCATAATG
Organism: Echinarachnius parma; assembly: GCA_037951105.1. Lineage (NCBI taxonomy): Eukaryota > Metazoa > Echinodermata > Echinoidea > Clypeasteroida > Echinarachniidae > Echinarachnius > Echinarachnius parma. The sequence continues at coordinate 48,069 of JBAMJV010000797.1, forward strand.
ATGCATTTATATCTTGTATAATATCATGACCATGCAGTTCAGCTTCTGCTGCAAGAACGTTATCTTGAATAAACCCTTAATGAATTGAATGAATTCTAAAATATACAGCTTGTCCCAAAAAAAATTACAACGGCACTTTCCGCAACGATAACTTTAAAGGTAGTAGATCAATCAGAATGATATTTCAGGGTATGAAACTATAACTTATTACCTACGTCTTGCAGAAAACCCTATTCGATTTGCTTCAGTGGTCATGGAGAATGAGGATCTTTTGTCAATCATGTAAGATGTCCCTTCCCTCCAGATTTTGTAAGGAGACGTGTTGTTCATTGACAACGGGACTTTCTGCAACGATAACTTTAAAGATAGTGGATCAATCAGAATGATATTTCAGGGTATGAAACTATAACTTATTACCTACATCTTGCAGAAAACCCTATTCGATTTGCTTCAGTGGTCATGGAGAATGAGGATCTTTTGTCAATCATGTCAGATGTCCCTTCCCGCCAGATTTTGTAAGGAGACGTGTTGTCCATTGACAAGTTTTTGCAACGATAACTTTAAAAATAATAAATCAATCAGAATAATATTTCAGGGTATGAAACTATAACTATAACCCTATTCGATTTGCTTCAGTGGTCATGGAGAATGAGGATCTTTTGTCAATCATGCCATGTGTCCATTTTCGTTATGTTCACGCGTTATGAACGAAAATGGACACATGACATGATTGACAAAAGATCCTCATTCTCCATGACCACTGAAGCAAATCAAATGGGGTTTTCTGCAAGATGTACGTAATAAGTTATAGTTTCATACCCTGAAATATTATTCTGATTTATTTACTATTTTAAAGTTATCGTTGCAGAAAGTCCCGTTGTCAATGGACAACACGTCTCCTTACAAAATCTGGAGGGAAGGGACATCTGACGTGATTGACAAAAGATCCTCATTCTCCATGACCACTGAAGCAAATCGAATAGCGTTTTCTGCAAGATGTAGGTAATAAGTCATAGTTTCATACCCTGAAAAAGCATTCTGATTGATTTAATATCTTTAAAGTTATCATTGCGGAAAGTGCCGTTGTAATTTTTTTCTGGGACAAGCTGTAGTTGCGAATATAACTGGTAATTTTGTTTAGCATGAGAGCAGTGGACCAGATTTGTATCTTTGTATGAAGAGCTGTGAAACAGAACAAAATAAATAACATCGACAGATATTGAAATTCATGCTTGGTTTGATCCTCACTTTGTTGGCTTAGTCATGATTGTTTATGTTGAGGAGTATTTCTCCCTGAACATGATTCTATCTGCTGGCATTTTACTACAAAGTCTTTTTTTGCAATGCAATAAAAGTCAACATGACCATTTTCATGTTGTACTTATCATTTATTACTGCTCATAAAATATAAATCTCGAATTGTGTGTGTAAATTGTGAATCCCTTCATGACAAGCTTTTGGCTATTATTGGTTCCACCATAATTATACTGAATTTGTATGTGATGTGTAAATATACCGTATGCAATTCGAATCATACCTATTATATGGCTAGGTACAAGATAACCACTTAAGTTCAAAATGATGCTGGTCGATTCGGGCAAAGTTACACTTGTTTCCCTTTAAAAAATGACTCATTGTGTCACTTTGTACTCTAGTTGTTTAAATTGTATGTCATTATTTAATATCAAAGTCCACTTTGGTCATGTTAGTTCAACTTTATAATGTGTTTATCTGCATACAGGGGGTGTTTCACAAAGATTCAAAGGTGAACTTTACCTTAAATTGGATCTAACTATTATGGAAAGCCGTTCGTTCTTTTGTAACATGGTTGAAACAGTAATATTGTTAAAGGCATACAATTTGATCATGTTCCCTAAGGGGTCCATGGTTTGATCAAATCAGTTATAATCAAGGAGTCTTGCAAAATTGATATATATTGTTGTTAGAAGTTTCAAATAATTGAATTCGTTTGCTTTTTAATATGTTTTATTTCAAGGCTACAACCCTGTATTTCCATAGTTGTTAAGTCCAACTTAGAGTTAAGTTCAACTTTTAATATGTGTGAAACACCCACAGTCGCTTGGAATCTATACAGAGTCATTTTAACCCTCCAAATACCACACTATACAAAGCAAAGGCAAGGCTTGGTCTGAATGATTATGTTCAACTTAATATTTAGGAGAACATCCAATATATTTCTCTTTTTTTAGTAATTTAGTAATTATCTTCATAATTAGGTAGACATTTGAAACATCAAAACCCATTTCATTCTTCTGTTACCATGTGCAAAATAACAAGGTACAAAAGAAGTGTAAAAGCTCCAAGGGATTTTGGTTGAATTTTACAAAGTTAATAGATCACTTTTAATATTTCAATTCATAAGATTTTATTGCATTTTTAGCAACAAAATAAAGTCATCAATCAATGTACATCGAATCAATCATAATGACAATGGAAGAAGGAAACAGCGAGGAAGCAAAGCTTGTAATATTGCTGGTCCTTGGTCACATGGTTAAGCTTATTTAACCTGTTGAAGACCATTATATTTCGTATAACACATATTCTCCACAGACTCCAGCCAATGTGTTTGGGGGACCATGTCCTGAATGGGTTATCACAAAGTTCATGTCATCTTGAATTGGTTAAAGGGGTAGTTCAGTTTTGGTAAAGAGGGCGGTTCAAGAAATAATTTTTTGTGAGGTAATGAAAAACTAAATGTCAAATTTGAAAGAGCATACAATATCAATGACAGAATAAAGTTTATTTGATCAACATCGGTTTCAGAAACAGCTCAAATATCAATAAATATATCCGATCGGAATAAACCCGACGCCGTAGGTTTATTCGATGATTTAACAAAATAAAATGCTTACACTTTTTCTAAATTAATCTTTACAAAAAGAGGTTTAAAATAGTTGTTGATGATATATTGAGATATTTGAGATATTTAATCTTATTTCAACAAAACATCACATGCACAAAAAAATGTTTTCACCAATGCGTTTTAGAGAGCGCCCTCTTGTGTTTTAACAGCTCTTTTAAAGATTATAACAGGATTTTTACTTAGTCGTTTTGTAATTTTTCACACTTTTCGAGCATTGTAGGGTTAAAAATATTATATAATTTAGGTTTTAATGTAATTGTGCAGGTTTTGGTTACTAAAATTCAGTTTGACCAAAACTGCATCCGTTTAATGGGATAAATTATTAACCAAACATGTCTTTGTGTGATGGACTTGTTGACTTTGTGCATTGTCTTCCATTCTACTCTGAATCATCATATATTATATTATCACAATATGCCCGAAATAATCTGACTATCTATTCTTTTACTCTTTTGTAAACAAACATTTGCATTTGTATATAATAAAACAAGAACCACTCAATATGTATTATAATGTTTACGCTTTTTTAATTTGTAAAGCGTAGACTTGCAAGAACTTACACATATGTATTATTATTATTCGCGCATATGTTTAATTTTTTGAAAAGCGTAGACTTGCATGACTGTTGTATAAGCCTTATTCTTTGGTAGTAAAATAGGACTCTCAAGTGGCCAAATTAAATTTCTGGTGGCCATTGGGACATGGCCCACAGCTCAATAAGATTAGCCCTGGTTTTACTTGCCTTATATAGCCACCATGGAAACAAGTTAATGTCTAGCCCTGCTGTACCCCTATGCCTTGTAAATTTGTTTGGACACCTACCAATATGAGTGAATGATAAATAATGAAATATAAACAATACAACTTATGAATTGCATTGTCTTCTGTTAAGCAATTGTTTGATAGAGCCACCACGCTGTAACCCTATGCCTTGTAATCTTGTTTGGAAACAATCAAACCAATATGAATCCAATGATAGATCATCGTAAATACAAGGCAAATATAAAATAGCGCATTGCGTTGTCTTTTGTAACAAAAAAATGGTTATCCTCTTCTTTGACGTATGAAAGGATTAAACGATGATACAGTTTGATATCATTATAATGAGAACATTGTTGTATAAATTTTGATGAATAAAATCATTATATGACAAACATATCTTTGTACATTATAGATTATTTTTGCAGGTATATTTGTGCGTGTTTTTGTGCGTGTGTGCGTGTGTGTGTGTGCGTGTATGTGCGTGTGTGTTTGTGTGTGGGGGATGGGTTCTTTGTTTGTGTTTTGTTGTGTAAAGGTGTATATGTTTACATATGTCTTTATGTGATATGTGTGTGTGTTTGTATGTGTCAGTAAATGTGCAGATGTGATTTAGTGTGTTTAATTGTGTGTTTATGTGTGGATGTGTATGCATGTGTGTGTTAGTATTTATGACAGAAAACATGCAAAGCAGAAAGTACACATTCCAGAAATTTGTCACATTTAGTAAAAATCATAAATTTGTGTCTTATTTGGCAAAGTTAATGTCTGAATACGATGAAGAATAAGGACAGGAAAGTTATATACCAGCCATGTCTATGGTGTCTCTCCAAATTTTACCATCAAACACTTTGATCAAATGCGTATTTAAAGGTACCGTTGAGCATTGGTATTTCCCGAAGTGCCCCCGATATTTGTTTGTGAGATAATGAAAAACTGACTGTCAAATTTGAAAGAGCATACAATTTTAATGACAGAATAAACTTGATTTGATCAAAATCCGTTCAGAAACGGCTGAAATAAACGGCTGAAAATAAAGTATATTTTTATTCAAAAGATTCTTCACCGGCAATCACCGGGGGATATTTAGACTTTTTAGAAAACAAATGCTTAAAGACTACTTGAAACAAAAATCTGAATAGTTTTTATAAAGTCGTTGATGATATCTCTATTGAATCATTATTTGAACAAAACATTAAATGCACACTTTTGTATGAAAAATGGCTAAAAACAGTGATTTTTTTAATTAGCGCCCTCTTGAGTTGTAACGGCTCTTTCTGAATGATAACAGGGGTTTTACTTAGTCGTTTGTAATTGTGTATATTTTTCGAGCATAGTGAAATTCAACTATTACTTTGTACCGTAATGGGGCAGGTTTTGGTTACTAAAGTTAAGTTTGACCAATACTCAACTATCCCTTTAATCCAAAATTTAAACTTCTAACCCCAAAGCATCAATATTTATATTGGATATAATTTTTACATTTAATGCTGTTCGTTAGTGCAAAGTAATAATAATATAATATACTCGATGTATATAGCGTCTAATATGATTAGTCATGCACGTATATTGAACCTCGACCCTACTTTAACCCTAATCTTATTGATATCGCTTAATCTTAAGCCTTTGAAATTAAATTTGGAAGTACAAGATGGGAGCAGAATAGACGGGTGTCATATTGAAGAACGGGACAAAAGTTAACAACGCCACCTAGTGTTTGTAACTGAATAGCCGGGACCCTGCCCAGACCAATAAATCATCATAGCGGGTACAAATATGATGTATTGCAACAGACTACTCCACTTATATATATTGTAAATTGTCTACAGATTATGCTGCAAAACTGTCATACAGGTGGGGGTGTTATAAGGGGGCTGAGGTCCCCATTAAAAACACAATACCAACATGTCCCCACCCGAGAATGCGCGATAACGTACTCCAGAAGAACACCCCCTCCCCCTCCCGCGAAGTTATTACAAGCAACCTGACACCTTGCCAAAGACTTGCCGACATGGCAACAACTTATGTACCTATGTATTTGTATAAGGAGCAGGTTAAATGAATAGCGAAATGTTGATATTATATCTAGGTCGTCATGCGTACAATGCAAATTCATTAATTAATTTTTAATCAACCAATCTATTTCTACAAAGAATAAACTGTAATTGCACCACATAATTGTGCTGAGATACAGTTGAATCCACATGCGAACGTTTCGATGATTAGTTTGGTCGCACAGGAGGCTCATGGGCCGTAATCATGTACAATGTGATACATCAATACATTATTTGTAAAAAGTTATTACAAATGAGGTATGATATAAAATAGTGGTTACTCTATACTAGTCTATATCTCGATCACATAAGTAGGACTGTACAGTAAAACATACAAAGCAGCACGACCATGCAGCCAGGGGAGACAAACACAATGATGTGGCCACTCTAGGGAGGTGACCTTTATAGACAGTTTGATAGTGACCATCATATACGAATTTACAAGAATAATAGTTTGCTTTATTTTAATGACCACACATGAATAAGGAACTACAGTTCTTATTTCAGAATACAAGCAAATCGTGTAATAGTGTAACTATAGTATAATACAGGGTGGCCCAATAAAAACGGAACGGGGCACTTCCCAATATAAAGTAACAAAATGAACATGTCCATCGGATAGGGTGTCTTTTCCAATGGTCGTGTAGTTTTTGTTTTAGGGCGCCCTGAGTGACACCATGTCAGATTCCAATTTTTACCAAGTCATTGCCCGATAATTTAAACTTTCTGCCCGTTATAACATCTGACAACTGTGCCCATGCTTTCGTTTCACAGCTGAATGCACACTAACAATGGCGCGCGTACTGCCACGCTATAACAGGCCGTAAGTGCGAATTATCGGGCACTGACTTGGTAAAAATTGACAAAATGGAAACCTGCAATGGTGTCACTCACAGCGCCCTAAAACAAAAACTGCTCAACAAAGAAGGCCGTTTTTCATTGGAAAAGACACTCTATCCGATGGACATAATAAGTTTGTTAATTTATTTTGGGAAGTGCCCCGTTCCGTTTTTTGGGGCCACCCTGAATAGAGAGTCTAGGCTACTTCTACAGGATAAACTGATTATTCATATGGATCGGATGTGCTATGGCACGATTGAATAAGCACTTGAATTCAAACCACGTAAGCCGAGTTCGATGCCCCAGCATTTGTATCATCCATCAAGGCACATTGCTGCTCCCACCAATGTGTAATAAACGGGTACTCGGCATGAATGAGGGTGTGTAAGAATAAATATGGGTACAATGTTAACTAACACCTGCCAAAATGCTCCCCAGGGAGTGGAGAGAGCGCACAATACAATATAAGTGCTGGATTGATTGTTGGTGTGTATCTGATCGCTCGAGTAATAATATGCAACTCCTCGGATTGTCGGAGAACAGTGCAATGGCACTGGGGATGCTTACCTGGATAAACATGACTTTAGAAAAAAAAAACATCATTTATGTCTAAATTAATTTCATTCAATCTATATTTTCCCCCTCTCTTTTATTGTCTATCCTTTTAGCGCACAAAAAAACAACAACAATTATTGAACGCAAGTTCCAATCAGATCAAATTACCAGAGACACACTAATCATGATATATTATTATCAAGTATAAATGAAAAGGGCCAAATAAAAAAGCTCTTCCGCATTTTCACTTATATCATTAATTTCTGGTCAGCTTCCCTATATTTGGAATAATATGTATAATTATATTCACACATAATTTGCTATTTTAAATTCATACCAAATATTTTCGGGTCAGTTTTCCTATGATTGAAATAATATTGTATTAGTCACACAGAGTTTGTCCGCCCTTGTTGCATGCCAACTGTGCTTGCATGGTAAAGATGTGAGATGCTCAATTTGGTGCAGCATTTCATATTGATTTCCCCCTGTGATGGTGTGACATACAACATGTGTATGGTACCATGGCAACAGCATTACACATATTACATGCAGCTATTGCGCTGTTCTGCTGTACACTACAGTAGACATGTTTAATATTATTGTACAATACATTGGAAGAGTCAGCCGCTACATTGGTGAGTGAGTATAATGCGTCACCTATACCGAAATCGGGTAGAGAATAACCAGTATCAATACACTCTTTTTCTAATTGATGGTGGATCATTTATAAAGCTGCGATGACACTATTTTATCACTGAAGGAGATTATTACCAAACACTTGATCACAGCAATTTTTGGATAAAAGAGGTAGAGATTTTCAATTCAGCGCGGAAGTTTGGAATATGTGAGTTGACTTTATTATAATGGTTACATGTTATAGTTAAGGGCATTGTAAATTTCAGAATACAGGTGAATTGTAATATTTTTGTTTGGAATTTCACACCAATTTATGGACGACAGTATTCATGACTGGCAGTAGGGATAACTTACTTTCTTTTAGAAAACTGTTCATATATAGATGTGTATTTGGTCGACAAATAACATATTAAAGTCATTATATATACAAGGTAGTGCATACATAACACACAATGGGTATAATAGGGCATGAGATATTGCATGAAAGGTCCTGGTGTATAATCTGTTTATTCGAACGTTCAGCATTTAAACATTTTATTTCAATTTTCGATGACTTTATAAATACGTTTCCATTTTGAGCAACTTGTATTGGCAAGGGATGTTGTTCAAAAGTAAATATTTTTTTATGCTATAGTTCCTCTAGCTGAATGAGTTGCTTCTATTAGTATGATTTGGAAGTTCTACTTGACTAACTGACAAGTTCATGTTGTTTGAAACAATTTACACAACTGTGATAATATCCAGTTCACCAACAGTTTAATTGGTGTGCACCATTTCTTCTAAACAAAACATCCAATCCGTGATGCAAATTATGATCTGTCGATTTGTACGTATCAATATTCGACTGGTAATTTAGCTTGGTAATGTTTGAATTCTATTTTGAATGACATTTCTATCAAACAATCAGTGCTCATGACCGGTCATGACCCCTTCATATCAAACATTATGTGTCCTATTTACAGAGCCATGGCAAGTGAGGATGCTGTAGTCGCTCAAGGTTTAGAATGCTGCCTATGCTACGAGCTATTCACCCAACCAAAACTCTTGACATGTGCCCACACTTTCTGTAAGGAGTGTTTGGTTCATCTCTATGAATGTCATCCCCAACAAAACCAGCTCTCTTGTCCGATTTGTCGTCAGATTACCCAAATCAACAATGGAGACGTATCTACACTGCAGACTAACATTTTAATTCATTCTATGGTTGAGGACTTGAAAACCGCCAAAAAAACCTGCACACTCTGTGACCCGGAAGATAAATCTCATGCGTTACAATACTGTTCACAGTGTGACGAGTACATGTGTGACCCCTGTACAGTGGCTCATGGGAAGTTCAAGAAGACCGCTAAACACGATGTGGTCAGCATGGATGACGTCAAGAGGGGAAAGGTCAAAGTGAATCGTCTCTGTACCAACCATCCAGAGGAAGAGAAGCTGTATGTATGTACATCGTGTAACGTGTCCATCTGCTTCAGATGTCATGTGCTCGATCACCCAAAACCGGATCACGAGATCAAAAATGTGTCTGACTACAAGAAAGCAATCCAGAAGCAAATCGAATCCCTTCAGACGAAAGCTACGACTAAAATTGCGACGATCGAAGCACACGCAGAGCTAGTTAAGGAACAGAAAGAGGTTGTTGAGGTTGAACTTGATCAGAGGATCGCTGAGATCAACAAATCGTATGAAGAAGCAGTGAATCATCTCACCAGACAACGCAATAATCTCATCGACCGATGAGAAAAGAAAAGGCTTCTCACGTCGCACAACTTGAGAAGATCAAGGAATCTGATGACATAGAGATGTGTCGCATTCGAAGTGCATATGAGCTAGTCGGCAATGGTACCAAGGCATTGCTAGAGGGGCAGACACTGGCTGTGCATAACACGATTTGTTGTGATTTAGAGAACATTTTAGATGAAAGTAATCCTGATGCCACACAGCCCAAATCCATAGCTGACTCTGCAAAGCGGGTGAAATTCACCAGGAACGATACTCTCAACAGCCTGGGTGAACTGCGACAATGGCAGCTTGAGAAGGTGAGCACATTCACCCTCTCACATAGCAACCCATGGGATGCGGTGCCTTTGCCTGATGGCCGGGTGGCTATTGGTTATTACGATGGGAAGGCAGTTGAGATGTTCACTGTTGATGGTCCACAGGAAACAGTGCTGAAGGGTGTGTATGTATACTGTGTATCTGTCTTGTCTGATGGTCGCTTCGTTGTACTAGATACTGATAACAATATCACACTGTACACACATGCATGGGAGATGCTCAATGTTCAGTTCAACACACTTTCATCCTATGATGGGGGACTAGAGGGCATGGATGTAGACAGAGATGACAACATCTACGTTGGTCATTATACAAACACAAAGATTGTTGTATTCCGACCAGAAGGGGGTGCACCGTTTCGGGAGATTCCGTGCCATGGCTATGCGCCTCGTGAAATCAGTCATATGAATCACAGCAAAAGGCTGGTAGTGTGTGATTGGTCAAAGCCAGTCAGGGTCATTGATGACATGAATGAAGAAGTCACAGTCCTTCATCAAGTCCAGGTGGATGATCCGTTTCCACGCATTGCTGTCCTGGAGGATGATAGCATACTGATTGCATGCAGGAAGGATGGTCTGCTGAGTATTGAGCTCTACACAAAGGACCTGGAGAAAATCAGATCAGTCCTCAAGGACTTTCCACTGACAACTTCCTTACGGAAATTGGTTGCATTGCCCACTGGGGAGATTGTTGGAGTATCAGAGAAGCAATTCATTGTCTTCCACAAAATCTAAACATCATAGCAAAAACTATATATACTGTCATACCACTTTTTGACCCATTCAGGACTGGTACTGAAAATGCATTTCTTATCAAATAAAATATTCATATTCCTTATTATTTTATTGCATTTCAGCAATAGAATAAAGTTATCAATCTATGTATATTAAATCAAATTATAATGACAATGAAAGAAGAAACCAGCGAGGAAGCAAAGCCTGTAATAATGCAGGTCCCTGGTTACATGGTTAAGCTACCTTAAAGGGGTAGTTCTGTTTTGGTAGAGAGGGCGCTGCACAACACAATTTTTTTTAGAGGTAATGAAAAAAGTAAGTTGAATTTGAAAGCACACGCAATTTGAATGGCAGAATAAACTTTATTTAGTCAAGATCGGTTCAGAAATGGCTGAAATATCAATAATTATATCCGATCGTTATTAATTTGGGCCCCAAATTTATTCGATGATTTTTCAAATTTTTCATTATTTCAAAAAAACATCACATGCATAATTTTGTATGAAAAATGGTTGAACCCAATACTTTTTTAGAGAGCGCCCTCTTGTGTTTTAATGGCTCTTTTTGAATGAAAACAGGCATTTTACTTAGTTGTTAGTAATTGTGTATACCTTCCGAGCATGGTGGAGGTATAACTATTAGTTTGCAATGTTCCTTAGCAGGTTTGGGATACTAAAGTTCAGCCCTACCAAAATTGTACTACCCCTTTAATATGTTGACAGGGTTGAAGACCATTTCGATTTGGTATAACACACATTCTCCATAGACTCCAGCCAACGTGTTTAAAAGACCAGTCGTGAATGGGTTAACGCAATACAATTTAATCCTGAACGGGTTAATGGGACATGTTAACTCAATATCTATTTGTGAGACGAATTTATGTATCTTTCACGGTACTCCGAATTACCATGTAAATAACTTACTACTTCATACCGATAACTAATCTATTTCATAACTAAACCTAAAATATACAATACTGAGTCAAACCTGTCTTAGAGACAACCTTACTATAACATCCAACCCGCCTATAGTGGCCACTAAACATCTTGCCCTGCAGACGAAAACAACTTTAAAGAAACTGACTATATTAATGTAGGTCACCTGTCTACAGTGGCCACTAATACTTGTTTCCTTTGGGTGGTCGATATACACATGTGTTGACTGTATTTACTCAAGATTGATTTTATTGCCGAACTTGTTAAATTGATGTGTTTTTCGCTGTACTGTGAATCAATGTGTCATACAGATCTACTTCAAATCAGACAAAAATATAGCACCCCGAGCAGTAATGTCGGGATCTGCTAGTCAATTGTTCAAGTGCGTATTATTGCATTTGTACTGGATCTGGAATACAAATGAAATGAGATTGACAAATAATGAATTCAATTGAATTGTATGATAATAATCTTTCGTGATTACAATGTATAGTTGTACATACTGCATCTATTTAAATGCGTGATAAGGAAAACCACTGAATATCGTTGTTCCTCATGATGTATCACAAAGAGATTAGTAAATCTATCACGTTACATATCTGAATATGCTCAAATTTGTATTTACACCTCTCTGTATTACACCGTGTACTAGTTGTTTGCAAAAATACCACATTTCTGTTATCAATCGTTCTCATATTTGCAGCAAATGACATCATTGTAATTATGTTGTTCTTTGCTCGCTGCAAGTGCTTGCTATGGAAACTAGTTTATAGTGCTAATCATTATGGTTTCATCAATATTTGTATTTAGAATGTGTTGTAAAGTGTATATTTGCTTATGTGCAAACCTACCAAATGTATGAAATTGTTTGTTATATAATATATGCAAATAGTTTGAACACTGGAACATGAGATAACAATCATTATATATTCAGTGTATAATTTATCATAGTTCTTAAGTGCACATTTAAAAACATAACACACTGTAATTACAAATCAACAAATTACAAGCTGTATTATCTTGTATTACCTTATCTACGAATTATGTTTTCACTTGCATGTAAAGGAAAGGCAAATATGGATTAAAGGAAAATAGTGTGATGCTACAAAAAAATTCATTCTCACAATATGCCTGAAATAATCTGACTATTTATTATGTGCTCTTTTGTAAACAAACATTTCCAATTTTCCATTGTTAAAAAACAAGAACATATTGATATGTATTATTTTTTTGCATGTATATTTTGTCATTTTGTAAATTGCCATCTTGTATAAGCCTTATTCTTTGGTGGTAACAAGACATTTTAGTGGCCAAATTAAATTTCTGGTGGCCATTGGGTCTTATGCCACCATTTAATAAGATAAGCACTATGGGGGTCCGCACGATATCTGCTTGACAGGGTCACCATGGAAACAAGTTAATGTCACGCACTAATAATGTATCCCTGTGCCTTGTAAACTAGTTTGGAATCATACCAAAATTAATTAAATGATAGATCATCATAAATACAAACAAATAAATAAGAAAACCGCATTGCGTTATGTTTTGTAAACAGATTGTTATCCTCTTCTTTGAAGTATGACATGATGAAACAATGATACAGTTTGGTCTATAATAATATAAGAAAACCATTGTACACAAACTCATGAGGATGAATAAAATCATAAGATGGTAAAATGTATTTGTGCATTGTACATCCGTTGTCCTAGTATATATATTGGTATGTGTATGTTTGTGTGTGTTTGTGTGTGTGTGTGTGTGTGTGTGTGTGTGTGTGTGTGTGTGTGTGTGTGTGTGTGGGTGTGTGTGTGTGTATGTGTGTGTGAGGGGGGCGGGGTCATAATTTATGGGTATGTGTTTATGTTTAAACATTATATATGTGTTTATTTGTGTGCATTTTTGTGAGTGTGTGTTGATGTGCATGCATGCGTGTGTTTGTATTTAACCAGGTTTATTATGGAAGGCAGAGCAGTAAAGTAAAGATGCCATATACATTATTATATTTAGTCAAATCATACATTTGTGTCTCATAATTATTTTGGCAAGGACTAATCTGAATATCGCTGAAGAACAGGGACACTATAGACATGTAAAGGTTATGCATAGGGAGCTTTTCTGATTTGTACGTTAACAAAATTGATCTGGCGCGTATCTAATCAAAATGTGTAACTTCTACTGTCATAAAATCAGCATATTATAATAGAGTTATTATCTTTCAAAAGTGGTTGTGAGTGCATATAAGTCATAACAAGGGTAAAATATGGTGCCGTTCTTTTCTAGGCGTCTTCAAGTTCAGTAAAAACATTCCACAAACCACAAGGGTACAGGTTGTTCATCAAGTACATCAGGTTAGTGATATTTTGAAGTTGACACTGATACAGGATTCAAATGATGTCAGAAAAAATAATCTAACTATCAGGCACATTTCTTTTCTATTCTGAATCTTTTTATCAAGGATTATTTTTCACCCTTTTACCAAGTTAAACGTAAATTCAACCTGTTGCATCACAAATCTGATTGAGTCACGTTGACAGTGCTTAACCAAAATACATTAAGTATTTGTTGTGTGAACATCAAGCACGGAAAAAAAGGCATTCATCATCTTATGAATGATAAGATGTTTACAAGATCTCTTCACTTATTGTGGATTAAAATTCCCAGATTCCCATAGGGACGATATGCTACTTGGAACACAGTAACAAAAGAGAGTTATAAATGTTAATCTGCAGAATTAGAAAATATCAACAGCGCCATCTCTTGTTTGTATCAGAAAAGTCTGGCTTGGGTCTATAGTACATTACTTGCTTGGTCTATACACTCATTTGGTCTACGTCTCATTTTGTCTACAACATGATGCCTGAAAATTCGATTTCTCCAACTTCAATCTTAAACCTCAAGCATACTTTACCCTTGTCCCATACCTTATTACCCTATTCTTGTTGCCTAATCTTAAAGGGATCTAGTAACTTTTTTGACATATGCAAAAACTGATGAAGGGTTGATACAAAATGTATTTCTGTGATATGCTCACTGAGTGATGTTTGAAAATTATATGGTAAATGAGTGTCGTAATATGACCGAGTAGTGAATTAAAATGCAAAGTGATATGTACTAACTCATTGTACTGACTTTGTACACAGTTTAATATAATTATCCAGTAGATAATTATACATCTAAACACCTCAATCATACGTATATTTATAACGGAAGAGTAATTTTGAAAACCGAATGCTGTACCATGCTTCTATTGGTAATATGAATACAATGAGATACGAGAGAACCATTCTAGTTCTAAGTAAGATTTGTGGATTTGGACAATGTTACTAGATGCCTTTAGCCCTAAAAAGGCCAGGCTTGTTGAGGTCTTTCTACGGCCGGGGGGGGGGGGGGGCACCATGCCCCCCCCCCCCCCCCCTCGGTCGTATGAAGACCTCAACTAGCCCGGCATTTGAAGGGTTAAAGTAACTTTGTTGACATATACAAAAACTTATGAATGGTTGATAAAATGTGTGATTTTATATATTCACTAAGTGATGTGTGAAAATTCTATGGTAAATTGAATGTCATATGACCGAGTAATGAACGAAAAATGCAAAGTGTTATTCACTAACTCATTGCACTGACTTTGTACACAGTGATAATTATCCGGTAGATAATTATTAAAGTGATGCAGGTAAAGTGTCAGATATTGCACAAAATGACATTTGAGACTTCAATCCTATATCAATATCATTGTAAAATACATTTGAAAGATTTGTGAAAGTTTGAAAGAAAACGAACACTGTTTACCTAGTGAAAAAAACGAATATTGAGTTCATATTTTATCACCGAATACTGATGGTCTGCCATACTTTTGTAGTAGTAATGAATGATCCGTTTGAGATATTCGCACCCGTGTATTTTTACACACGTAGTACATAATTCATGGAATTTGAACTCGCTCGGCTCAAAGTTCAATCTCCGGAATGTTCTCACGGGTGCTGCATGCGGACGTTCTCAGCTAAAACAATTGTACGTTTTTTCAATTGCGTTGATTAACGCTTTAGAAATAATGATTTTCAATGATAATTATCTTCATACTAAAGGGACATTTGAAAAAATCAAACCCTATTTTATTCTTCTCTTACCATAAGCTAAACAACACGGTAGAAGAGAAACGAGAAAGCTCCAATTAATTTTCGTGGATTTGGACACTTTACAGGTATGACTTTAATCTAAACACATCAATCATACGTATTTTTATAACGGAAGAGAAATGTTGAAATACGAAAGCTCTGCCATGTTTCTATTGGTTATATGAATAGAACGAGGTATGTAAGAATCATGCACTAGAGTTCCAAGTAAATTTAAGGATTACTAGATCCATTTAGCGTCTAAATTCAATTTCTCAAACCACATGTAGACAAGATGGGTGTAGACTCACCAGTATACAATTACCCTGGCTTGACCCCCATAATAAGAGAGTTTTAATTATGTACAATGAGAACATTTAAATAGCGCCACCTCGTGTTTGTGACTGAACATCTAGACCATGGCTAGGCCATTTGATGTCAATAAAGTATACAGTAGTAGAGCAATAGACCAGTCCAATTACATACAGTGTTGCCAATAACGTTGGAATATATTATATATTTTTCAGATCCAACTTCATTTTCCCCCCTGTTTTTGCGCCCCATGAATCATTTTAGACTTAGTATAATGACTATATAATGTGTCCAAACTACTAAGGTACAATGAATGGTTGCATACATTTGCATTGATTAATTAAAGGGACCGTTCACTCGCAAATCATGGGGGATTGAAGCGTGGCCCGACTCGGATATTCGGATAATATTCGGAATTCTCCGTACATCTTCGGTAAACGACAGCGCAAATGCGGTGATGCAGGCAACCCGTACGCATGAATAGACCGCTTCTGTAATGTATTCAAATAATATGCGTATGACGTAAGACTCTCCGTTGGCAAGCTTAACAATAGTAACTAGGTCCGGCAAGCTAAGTTTGCCGGAGCTTGCCGGACATAGTTACTATTGTTAAGCTTGTCTGACGTCCTACGCATAATATTTGCATACATTACAGAAGCGGTCTATTGTGTGTAACTATTAATATCCATATGCAGCACGCATTCAACCGAACCAAAACGAACTCAACAACCCCACTAGCAAACCACCCCACCCTCGACTGCATTTTTGTTAGCAGATCCAAGATTGCCGTTATGTGTACGGCTACAATAGGGGCAAGCGAATGGCATTGAGCGTACACGGATTGCGAGCGGACGCTCCCTTTAAGCTTTTATTTTGGAGCTTTGTCAGTAATATGTCATCTTAATGGATAAGAACCATAATATCCTCGACCGAACAGATTGAAGACAAAGGGTTCGTCGATCACAAAACAATTTGAGGTTGTGACGGCCCAATGGTGGTATGGGCAGGTATTCACCATGGCTGTAAAACACCACTGGTGGTGACAGATGGAAATGTCGACGCTATCGTCCACCGGGACATTCTATAAAAGTACTGTCTCCCACACGCAAGAAGGCCCCACGGAAACCATTTCCGGCTGCATGACGACAACACTAAACCCCAGAGGTCAGCTGCAGTTAGATAATTTCTTGATGAGAAGGGCCCGAAGGGGTTGCTTCAGTTACCATGGCCTGCTTCTTACCCTTATACGAGCCCTTTTGAGCATGCCTGGGATATCCTAGCTCGAGTCATCAATGGCAGAGGCAACTTTCTCCATACTCAACAATATATATTCGGGCTCTGACCAAAGAGAGGGACGAGCAGTCCTTTGACAGCGTCAAAAAGCTCGATGACAGCATCCTGCGACGTCTTCAGCAGGGGTCAGGGGTCATATTCGATATAAGTGCCTAATGACTGATAGACATTTGAATGTTTAACATTTTCATGCAAAAAATCCACTCCAACATCTGTTGATTGCTGACCAAAGATGCAAATTGTAACGAAATCTTTAATACTGATGTTGTTTTGCCCCCCCCCTTTTTGTTACCCCTAATGTACACTTTGCGAAGGATATTGTACATTATTTCATTGTGATATGATTTTAAGAACTTGATAAATACATTATTGCGGTCATATATACCACACGTATCATAAATAATTAACAGTGACATATTTTACTTCGTATACAGTTGAACAAAAATACTTCCAACTTTATGGGCAACAGTGTATCCATACTGAATGCATTTCCTGCAACACTTCCTTGCAGAAGGGGGTGCTAAGGGGGGGCTACCCTCCCCGCTCCACACGAATCAGATTGAAATATAACCATATTGTATATATTCTACAACATTAGCATACAACTAGAGGTTGAATATAGTACAATTATCAAATATTATTTAACTCTCTTTTAAGGTAAGTTCAAAATGCTAATTTGTAGGGAAACCCTCTCCCAAATTCATACCTATTCACCAGAGCGTATGCGATTATTTTGCTCTTTATAAAAATATGTCTTTGTTTCTTCCTTCTTGCCTTCCTAAACGGAAGCTGTGTATATTATTAACATGATGTTAGATCGAATACGTGCATCTTAGCCGGTCAGTGGTACACTACAACAAACATGCTAATTTAAGTAGTAACTACTCCGCGTGTGTCTTTATGCTACATTGCAAAATTGTGAGGAAAATTAACAGTATAACTTTAGAAAACCTTTCTCCATCTAATTTTGGAGGGTTTCAAAAGCTGCGACATCTTATCTGTGGAGACTTCTACAACCAATTCAGAGCATTACTTTGACATAGAAGGAAGTGGTTTTTGATGAGAAGAAAGACTGCAACAAGTTAGAGCCGTACACCAAAGTTGTTTTTATGCTTGGAATATGTGAGTTTTCTTGACTTTTATAGTGAACATGTTACTATGAGGAACTACATTCAATATTTATAATATAATATTCCTGATTAGAAATGCGTACTATGGATTGCAATAATCTTCGGCAACATATCAATTGAATATCTACATATAGATGAATATGTTTTTTCTGGGGTGAAATGCATACTAATTCATAATAATATAATTAATTTTGATAATACTGTTCTTATATTTGACAGGTAGATTAGCTTGAAGGAATGTTTTTAGTTTTATCTATGACAAACATTTCTATCAAACAATCATCACTTATGAACTTTTCCTTTTAATCTTTATGTGCCTTTTTTTTTACAGAGCCATGGCAAGTAAGGATACTGCAGTTACTCAAAGTTTGGAATGCTGCCTATGCTTCGACTATTTCAACGAACCTAAGTTCCTGAGTTGTGGGCACACCTTTTGTAAGGAATGTTTGGACAACCTCTACAGATGTCATCCACAACAAAACCAGCTCTCTTGTCCGATTTGTCGTCAGATTACTAATATTAACTATGGAGACATTTCTAAACTACAAAGTAACGTTCTCATTAATTCTATGGTTGAGGATGTCAAATCCGCCAAAAGAAGCTGCACTGTCTGTGAAGCAAAACCTCTTGCCAAACAATTCTGCGAACAGTGTGACGAGTACATGTGTGACCCCTGCACAGCGGCTCATGGGAACTTTAAGAAGAACACAAAACATGACGTGGTTAGCATGGCCGATGTCGAGAAGGGAAAGGTCAACGTGAAGCGTTTTTGTACGAAGCATCCAGAGGAAGAGAAGCTGTATTTCTGTACATTGTGTAATGTATCCATTTGCTTCCGTTGTCGCGTGATTGACCACGGCAAACCGCATCACGAGATCAAAGAGGTGGCTGACTACAAGAAAACAATCCAGAAGCAAATCCAATCCCTTCAGACAAAAGCTACAACTAAAATTGTGACAATCGAGGCACACGCAGAGTTAGTAAAAGAACAGAAAGCAGTTGTTCAGGTGGAACTTGATCAGAGGATAGCTGAGATTAACCAATCATATGATGAATTAGTGAAGCATCTCACGAGGCAACGCAATGATCTCATCGACCGAAGCAAACAAGCAAAGGCTTCTCACATCGCACAACTTGCGGAGATCAAGGAATCCGATGACATAAAGATGTGTTGCATTCGAAGCGCATCTGAGCTAGTCGGCAATGGTATCAAGGCATTGCTAGAGGGGCAGAAACTGGCTGTACATAACACCATTTGTTGTGATTTGGAGAAAATGTTGGATGAAATTTATCCTGATGCCACACAGCCCAAATCCATAGCTGACCGTGCAAAGGGGGTGAAATTCACCAAGAGCGATACTCCAACAAGTATGGGTGAATTGCAGTTTTCTGTCTGGCAGCTTGAGGAGGTGAACGCATTTCCACTCTCACATGGCCATCCACGGGATGCAGTACCATTGCCTGATGGACGGGTGGCCGTTGGTTATTACATGGGGAAAGCGATTGAGATGTTCACTGTTGATGGGCCGCAGGAAACCGTGCTGAAGGGTGTGAAGGTACGCTGTGTATCTGACTTGTCTGATCGTCGATATGTTGTACGAGATACTGGTAACAATATCACACTGTACACACAGGCATGGGAGAGGCTCAATGTTCAATTCAACACACTCTCAATTAGGAATAGAGGACTAGGGGGCATGTGTGTAGACAGTGATGACAACATCTACGTTGGTTATAGTAAGACAAAGAAGATTGTTGTATTCCGACCAAAAGGGGGTGCGCCACATCGGGAGATACTGTGCCACGGACATGAGCCGTGGGAAATATGTCACATGAATCACAGCAGAAGGCTAGTAGTGTGTGATTGGTTTAAGTCAGTCAGGGTCATTGATGACACGGATGAGGAAGGCACCATCCTTCATCACATCCAGGTGGATAGTCAGAATACACGCATTGCTGTCCTGAATGATTATAGCATACTGATTGCACGCGGGAAGGATGGTCTGCTTAGTATTGAGCTGTACACAAAGGACCTGAAGAGAATCAGAACAGTCTTGGGGGAATTTCTTCTGGCAGACAAAATGCGAAAATTGGTTGCTTTGCCCTCTGGACAGTTTGTAGTAGTATCATATGAAAAATTCGTTGTCTTCCGGAAAATCTAAACATCACAATGGATCAGGCCCGTCGGAGCTGCTACGGTTGGTACGGATCTGACCATACCACTTTTCAGCCAAAATAAAAAAAAGGAAAAAAAAGAGAGAGAGGGAGAATAAAATAGAAGAGAAAAGGAGAGAGGGAGAGGGAGAAGAAAAGAAAAGAGAAAAGAAGAGAGAAGGTGGGAGGATGATTGATAGATGTCATGTAGGCTGATCGTAACCATCTTATGGGGGATATACTGTATGTCTATGAAACAGCTCAGTAGTATGTAAAACGTCACTATGGATAAATGCAAATAAGGAACAAATGCACAAATTATATAAAAATGAATATTTATATACCAAACCGATTAGAATGCTTAATGTACGAAATCGGGTGCCTATAAACGAATTTGAATGTTGATTGAGGTACAAATGTATTGCTTTTCATCACCAGCGCGAAATTGAATGACGATTGTGCAGTGTTAATTTGAATGAACAGAAGTACAAATTTATATGCCTAGTAACGAATTTGAATGCTCTTAAAGTGAAAATGAATATAGCGAACAGCACGTGAAGAAAAATTGCTTTAATTTGAATGATCGAATCGTCAGTTTGGATGCTATGTTGACGAATTTGACCGGGAAAACCGATGATAATTGTGGGGCCCCACAATTTTTAAATTTTGAACCAGCCGTTAATTTGTTAAATAGTTGTTAATTATCTCTCTATCTTATCACTATTTCAACAAAATGTCACATGCAACATATTTCATTTCACATTGAAACCAATGAGTGTTTACAGAGCGCCCTCTTGAGTTTTAATGGCTCATTTTGTAATGTTTTATTCATTTCGAGCATGGTGGAGTTATAACTATTAGTTTGTAATGTAATGGTGCAGATTTTGGTTACAAACATTCAGTTTGACCAAAACTGTTCTCTCTTTACCAGAACTCAACTATCCCTTTAAGTAATGATTTCTTTAATTTAGTATTATCAAATTTCCTTCCAAGGTATGCACCAGATTGCATTATTTCGAGTGAAATTTGCAAAAGCTCCCTACCCCCCCCCCCCCCCCCCCCCTCGGGCCCTTTGCGCCCTCGGGCTTGGTCGCTCATTACCCCGCATTTGTGCCCCCAATCCGTCGACCCTCGCTACGCCACTGCCCAGACCCCCACTGAAACCATACCACTTTAAAATTCCTTCCGACGGGCCTGCAATGTATACTATACATCCTGTAATACCGCTTTTTAACCCATTCAGGACTGGTAGTGGTACTGAAAATGCATTTCTAATAAAATAAAATATTCATATTCATTATTATTTTATTGCATTTCAACAACAGAATAAAGTAATCAATCGATGTACATTGAATCAAGCATTATACAAATGAACAAAGGCACCAGCGGGGAAGCAAAGCTTGTATTATTGTTGCGTGGTCATTGGTTGCATGGTTAAGCCACCTTAACCTGTTGATTTGGTATAACACACATTCT